>JASZXT010000001.1:0-169705 GCA_035521555.1 Lecanoromycetidae sp. Uapishka_2
GGGATGGGTGTGTGTTGATTTTGGAGAGGAGAGATGGGTCGATGGGGGCAGCTGGTGCTTGTGTGGTGGATTCTGAGGGTGGCTTCGTGGAGGGTGATTTGGGAGGCGTGGGTGGAAGACCCATTGCTGTTCGTATGTCCGGCTGATGTGCTTTTGATTTCGTAGGCTTTACCTTTTTGCTCTTCGGCTCTGGAGGTGGTTCCACTGCTTTTCTCTTTTGTCCCTTAGGTTTCGATTTGCCACGGACAGCTAGACTTTGCTCGTCTAAGTCCACTAGATTGGCTGTCCCGTTGGCAATTGCTTGTCCGAGCTCTATACACTGTTCCAACTGCTCAAGGTTCATGTGTTTTATGGCTGGCTTGTCGATTCTTTCTGTCCAAGGGCAGGGTGCCAGGTCTGTAGTTGCGTCTTTGAGTTGGGTACTATTGCCAATGACTGCGTCGAGAATGATACGAGCGAAGCAGTGGTCTAAGTGTACTGGCCAATTACGCTGGGAAGCATGTTTAGAGAGCGCGAGAGAAGGGAGGGTTTGTCGGTAAAGAGTTGTCCAGATAGCTTGAAGATGCTCGACATCTTGGTGAATGGTGGAGGAGGGAGATAATACATGGGTATCCTTGGCGAAGGGGGAGAGAAGATTCATTTGTAGAGATTGAGTCTGTGCCATTGAGGGTGTTTGGCGGCAATGTCTGGTACTGGTGATGTTGATGTTGCTACCGAAATCAAGCCCTCAAAGAAGCCCTAGTTCAGTATTGGGAAGGGTAGAACACGCAGCGAAGTTGAAGGCGAAATCTTAATAAAGTATTGAAAGCTGCAAAACCAAAAAAGGTAGAGTCGCAGTAAGAACTATCCTCATGAGCAACTTTCAGACGTAATGTTCGCTGGCTATGCTAGGGAATGTAGAGTAAACGCCCTCTCTACCCAGGCTCACCACAGCAGTCATAGCTCGAATACTTGACAGAAAACCCATAAACCTTTGTTTGGCCTACTGATTGCCCTCAAATCCAGCCCGCCCACTTTTCTCGTGCTGTCTTCGGAAGAGGCGAGTACATCAATCTCCGCGACGTTTATTACAATTGGAGAATCACCAAGCAATTTGTCCACGCTCGCCCAGCAAGCCACAAAACACCTGTGAAGAAGCATCCCAGGGTATCGCGTCGTAAAGAAAAGACCCGCTTAAAGAACAGGAAAAACGCCCGAGAAACCTTTATTCGAGGATCTTTCTTTCAAACTCCAATATTTCGTTCGCTCATTTCTTCGACTTAAGTAAGCCTGCGGTACACGCCCAGCTATTCGGGGCTTCCTCGACCGAGTAGACTATGGAGTCGCCTCGGCACTTTTCCTCTTCTTCCAGAAATTGAAATTGAACCTCGAATTCTTCCGCCCTACAACTCGGTGGTGGCCATTTTCACGAAAACTATTGTGGTTGACGACAGAGGTCTTGACAACGTCATCATCTCTGGCTGCATCATGCCCGTTCATAATCTTGAGTCGCTGTCCGCTTCCCTGCCCCTCCATGCTCACAATAGCAGGCATGCCTTTGCGCTCGGGACTAGCCCAGCTGTCAACTCCCTCATGCGAGCGTTTACCATCGCTGTCAATGGTCAGAACACTCGTCGCCTGGGTACCTGTGGGCGAATAGGGAGTACTCTGCGATGCGACTGTGTTATTGGTGTGTGCGCCGGATGAGGAGCGATGATGGGTCATTTGTGTGTATGGCCTGTCAGATGATCCATGTAGGATAAAGCGATTCGAACGAGGTTCGTCCACCTCGTTACCCTTGCTCCCTCGACGTACATCACCAGCACCACCAGATCCGCGAGAGTTGCGCCGGCTGCTACTAGAAGACCATGGTGCTCCGGAAAGTTGTGTCTGAGACAATGTATCTTCTGATATCCGCACACTGGGCTGCCTGTTTTCTGATGCAGCAGTACCGGAAGATGTCGTTTGAGATCTTGAGTCAAGACTGGGGCCTAGTTGCAGCTGACTAGGCGAGCTGTTACTCGACCGTCTTCCAGTGACAGTTGCATGCGAACTGTATGCAGCAGGAGACGCACCTGATGAGCGACGCGAATATGAGGTTGAGGCAGGATTAGAATCGATGTTACTGAATGGATAGGTGAGTGACGAGCGCCGCGAATCTTCGATAGACTGAGGGGTCCCATCAAGGGAACCGAGATGTGGTTGCACGGAAGAGGTTGATGCCCGTCGCGAGTCCTCGGCGGTTTGGGCATCTTTAGCGGCGAGGGCAAGCTGGGCCAGTGGTGAGCTTTCCATCGGTTGAGATGCCGGTAATCCTTCGGGATGGGAAAGCTCGGGCTGGCTAAGTGATCGATCTGGGCTGCTAGATTTCGGAGACAGTAGACCATCAGATGGCTTCTTCAACCCACTTATCTCCAGCTTGGCAGATTCCAGCTGGATCTTGCTAGTCCACAATTTCTGGTTTGCTTTCATCTCATCAACAGCAAAGACCATAGTGGGTAGGATATCCGTGACTGCTTCAAATAAAGGCCTTGCAAATATATTCATAAAGCTGTTTTGCGAATGCCCGAGCTTGATGATGTTACCTAGCTCTGGTGGGCCTCCGAAAAGTGTTGTTGGAATACCTACATCTTTTTCCATCACGCCTTGGTTTGAGAACTCAAGCTGAAGAATGCCAGCCCATTTGGCTGCTACATCGAAGGGTCGTGCCTGCTAGAGCTTTAGTGCGACGCTTCTTTCAGTGCTTCGCAAGAGAACTTACAACATTACTAATGTCAGCACATTTAACAAGGAGTGCACAGGCAAGTATTCGGTATTCATCTAATGTCTGGGGGTTCCAGCCGTCGGTGCCACCGTTGTGATGGACCTTGGCCTGCAACTGACCGAGCTTTTCCATGTAGTGAAAATGCATACCCATGTCGGTAGCTAGTATCGAATTTATCATAAGTGCACGCATCGGAATGTCTTCGAAAGCGGCTTTCCAATGTCGCCGCAGTATTTGAGAATATGCTGCACAATGAAATGCTTCGAGCACAGACTTGTCATTGTAAAGCTGAGCTAGAGGCGCATTGAGAGCTACAAGAAAGGCGTTGTTGACACCTGGATGACCGACGTCGTGTCCAATGGCTGTTATGAGAAGAGTCAGAGCATCGAATGGCTTCAGCAACGCACCGATTGGTGATGTCGCCTTGGCCTCCCCTGAGGATGTTACCATGGAAGTAGGGTACGGTGGCAACGTGCCAATCTGTACGAGGAAGTAGAAGATTGCCTGCATGACATCGACAACGTGACGGAAGTTATGATAGTTCACAAAACCATTGTAGGCAGCGCGACTGGCCATCAAAAAAGTCTTGAGTTCAACTGTTTGGCCGCGTTAGATGCAGGACAATTGACGCTAGTCCAACGCTGAACGTACCTGTAGATAAGCGCCATTTCTCAAGTTCTGGAATACTCAATGCGTGCTGGAGCATGAGGAAAGCAGCGTGGACCAGTTCATCTTCGGAGTAGTCGTGGCCAGAAAATCCCCAGATCCCGACCGCTTTGGCCAAGCCTGCATGTCTACTTTGTTCGGGATTGGGCAACTTCCTAAACAGCCGTTAGCATTCGAGCTACGAGACCGAAAGAAACCCATAAACACACGTTAGATCAATAATTTGCATGGCCTCGTCCGGGTTGCAGATGCCTTTCATTAGCGTTGAGACCCTGGTCGTTGTTCATTAGCACGTTTCAAACGCTGAAACGGAAAAAGGTTTTCCAGTAAACTGAGATATGTTGGATGGGACTAACATGGCTTCCCTAAGATACCCATATTTCTTATCTTCAGTTGACCCGAGCCAGGACTGCTTCCTGGCCTTTTTTTGCGCAAGGAACTTTGCACGCTCTTTCAGCATCTCTTTACGAGCGCGATAGCCATGTACACTCAGTCCACGCAGCCGGTCTTCTTGAAGCGGACTTGTGAGGACATCTATTGCTCCAATATCTACACATTTTGAAGTCCGATGAGAATCGACCATTATGTTCTTGCCTGATGTTCTTCTTGGACTTGAGGACTTGGGGCCAAATTTGGGAAAGCCACCAGAGGATGGGCGGGATAGGCGAGTATTGGAGAATTGGTGGGTGGTCACAGACTCGGGCTCGGATTTGTGGAACATTGAAATCGGAACGACCAGCTTCGACAGTGTAGAGTTACTGAGCTCTGTAGCAATGTGTTGTAACAGCGCTAGACCATAGAAGTCTGGAACTTCCGAGGAAGCACCATCTGATATTTCAACTCGGCGAGAGGTAGATTGATCTTCATTGTCGCCTTCGGCCGGTGTCCCAAGCATAACAAGCACGGGTTGTATCTCGGTGTCGAGGGAATCAAGATGTAAAACTTTATTCATGCAAGTATCACCAGAAAGACAAGTATGCACTGCACATTATTAGCTTTAGCTTGCATCAATACGGAGGCAACCGCTGTATCATTTTTCCAATACCACATGAAGGCACCAATACATACCTTCATTAAAAACCGATAGAAGGTTTCTTAGGTTGCTACGCACTTCTTCAATCTCGCCTAGGATCGCCTTCAGGCTGTCGGGGTTTCGATCTTCCCATGAACCTCCATTGTGAACACCTGCCCCATGCGATCGTCGCGCTTCGGTCCTTTGGATGCATTTCCCATCGAGGTCTCGGCTTATTCGGTTATCGACATAGACGACGTGGTAGTCTGCATAGTCCATGACGAATATCTGCAGTTCATATGCTGGAACCCGTAGAGGCAGATTTGTGTATACCGTCAAGGTGCAGGCGACACCCTCAATGTAAGAGGTTCGGTCTTCAACTGAAGAAAGCCCGACCGAACGCGTGATTTATCGAGATACTGAGATTGAGTATGATGCCCAAGTACAACTATGTCCAGCTGGGTTTTGGTCTCAGACCATGCAACACCCTAAGGTTGGGTAGTGTAGGTTCAGGAAGCTTCCCCTTGCGCTACAAAGAGTACTCGCGACTTGGGCGGGTCGATGTTGACTGATGAGTTCGACGTCAGCGGGCGACCTTATTCGAGATAAGTTGCAGCTCCCGAGCTTGGTACGACAGGCGACTTCTCACAACGATGCCCACGGCGCTGAGGAGCAATTATTGACAGGTATATTCCAAATAAACCTAAGTGATGGGGCTTTGGAAGACAATGCGTAGAAGATGAGTGGAGGAACGCAATCACAGTAGTCAATGTTGATGGTGCGTTAGACTCCTTTCGCCTGCTCCTTCCAAAGGCAATGCCACGGGCCTTTTCCTTCTTGGTACACTCGCTCTCGAAATCCTGGTCCTCTTTCGGTGATGTGTGTTTTGATCAAAGCGGCGCCAGCGTCGCGGGCAGACAGAGCTCAATTGTATGCGCAACATTCGGTGCGAACCTGCAGGAAGGTACTCGTAGGAGGGAGATTCGTAGGCATCACCAGCATCTGATCAATAAAGGGATTTGAAGCAAAGACTATTACGATGTGTTAGTGCAACGGAAAGCATGAGGGGAATGACGGCGAGGGTGTATATATGAGGGAGGCGCGATGTGGGCGAGGATTGTAGGTGCGAAGAGGTTGGTCATCGGGAGAAGGTTGTGGAGAAGGGAAGGAAGGACTCGCATTTGTTGGACGTAAAGAGAAGAATTGCCGAAGGTAGACCTGGGTCATTGGCCGTATGAGTTTAGCGGGCGAGGTAGGAGTACCAACTAAGGTAGAATGAGGAGCTGGGGAATTGGAGAATGGGGGTACGCAACAGACGAGACGAATGTGAAGGTCTGACGGTTCTTTGAACTTTCACCTTCACCTTTGAACTCGATGATCTTCGCTTGTATCAGCCCAAGGCTTCAAGCGCATTGACATTGGTGCGGCTCGGGCTGCTCTAAGGATTATATTTTCCGAACACCATCAAGCTTTGGGGCAGCCTAGCGAGCCCAGCAGTTCAGCGGTGTTGGTAGTGGCCCAGTAGTGGCCCTGATTACTACGGTATCCTACAGTACTAGTGAAATGTGTGGAGAAGAGCATTCCTAAATTCCTTCTAGAAGCCTACTCTGATTGGTTCTACCGCAATCTATCTTTCCCATCAAGTGACCTGTCTGACAGCGAAAGCAGTAAGCAATTTCGCTGCATCGAGATCTGATACACAGGCACCACCACATGCTCGAATAGAGATATACAGGTCAGATAAGGCAGACATTGAAAAAGAATTCTATGCCCGTAAATCGTGTTAATTGATTGTTTCTTTCGCTCCTGTCTTCCCCCGCGCGGTTCTCATATCTTCAGAAGCGCAATCTCTCCAGATGAACCTAATTACTTGGTTATGCGACAACGTTCAGCCACCATGCAATTGCCCCTTCTAAAATGCTTCGAGAAGCTTTCCAACGCCTACTACGAGCAGGGTCTCCTCATAGCAGCCAGCCACAGCGAACTTCTAGTTGGTTACAAGACCGAGGTCCAAATAGTCATCTTCAATTTCGTTTTCATTTCCATCTCATTCTCACAGGTGGACCTTGCAATAGTTATTGACTGCAAAAATTGTCTTGAAAGTAGCAGTGCACAGTTCATGAGGTTTTGCTCAATTAACCACACTGTTTCATCCGCCTCCCTCAAACTCCGTGACCTCTCCGAAACTCATGCCAGCCTGTCGCCTCTTTTCGTCCTCAAACCCCACAAAATCCTGGCCTTTTTCGGGCTGCGGGTCAGTATCTGCATAACCGCGATTTGGAGAATGGGTCGCTACAATTGCACGCGCAGCTGCCATAGCACTCACCCAACCTGCGCCTGAATGCTCTCCCACATTCTCACTGGATGATCAAATAGAATGCTGCAGAAACATTGAAGTGATGACGGTCTAGATTCTTGTATCCACCAAGAACAAAAGAAAGAAGAAAGAATTTTCCAGCACTAGCTTGATTTGGAAATTGTATCTAACAAGGTAATAATGCCTATGTGTGCGGTCTGACTGCTATAGTCTCCGCCGGATCAAGGCACTGACACGCATGCGAAACGCCAGAAGATACACATGCTTGGGCTCAATGGGAGCCTAGCATCTTCGAAGCCTTTATTCACGTACCCTGAACCCCCAACATAGCGCACGAAATGGTAGGAATTTCCGAAATGTCATACCCCATGTTTCGCCACAAAATCAAATGTTCTAACCCCTTTGTAAGCGCCAGATCCCACAAAACAGGCTTCGTGCCATGAGTGCTTGCTTTCCAAGTCATTTCCCATCACCGCGTGGTATACAGAATACCTTTTATTGATTAGGCCTTGCGACCTAGACATGGCTCCGCTCTCACGTCTTCGTCGACTTCATTTGCTTCACTCCAAATTCTGCTTTCAGTGCAATGTGGTCGCTGGGGAAGTGATGGTTGGGGAACCCTGGAACCCTCCGCAGATATTCGTCGTCAACGTTTCCTAGCAGCTCTCGAACCTGTAGTGAGGGGTGCGAATACCATATATAGTCGATTACTCCAGAGAAATTTGGCGTGTAATTTGTAAAGCTGAGTTCTTCCGGAGTAGTGTAGGCAGACTTGAGCTTGAACGGATGAGCCATCCCATCTTTAGTGAAGTTACCGTAACTCCGGTTGCATATATCACGATGGTCACCAGTAAGACTGCCGGTAGTGATGAGTTCGTAGACTCCAGTAGTAGTATCAGAATTGAAATCGCCGCACATTATGAGTGGGAGCTCTGCTCCGCTGTTGTACTCGAGTGACGGCCCCGGGTTGGCAGCGCTCTCTTCGAACCCTTCGCCGTTAATTTCTGAGGGTCGAAATGAGGTCTTGTCATCACATGGCGCGAGCTTTGACCACTTATCAGCCTGCTTTGATATCTGCTCCATCATAATGGCAACTTGGACAAGCTTGACGTCTGGGAATGCGGGATCCCAAAATATGTGCGCATTCACGACCATCACCCTTGATCCAGTCATTCGGTTTTCAAGGAAGACTGCTACGGCAATGTGGTCGCGAGGCATGACCCGGTTGAAGGTGTCGTGCTCGCCTTTCATGTCTGGCCGGTTAATGGCGGTATTTGCAAAGTCAATGAGCATCTTGTCTAGCAAAATGTACTTGCTGGCTTTGTAGAAAGTCGCGCATCCGTCGACAAGCTTGGCTTCCCTATCTGCCATGGTCTTCGCCCGGGACTTTGGCCAGAAAACGCCTTTATAACCAATGGATTTGAGCTCTTTCTGCGAGAAGTCGTCATAATTTTCGCGGTCAACTTCCTGCAAGCAAACGATGTCCGCATCGTAAGCTGTCAGTTCGTCCAGAATAACCCTCTTTCGGTGACTCCAAACAAGATCCGCGGAAGGGGTGTATCCATATTGCGATGCGGTTGCATACCTGTCGCACAGTATATTGTAAGATACAACGCTCAAAACTTCCGATGCTAGAGAGTCATCATATTCAACGCGCTCCCGCGGTCTGGGAGGCATGCCGGCTACATTCGTTAGCATCACGGAATTCTTAAAAGTAAAGGGAGAGAGGTTCTTACGCCCTGCATTTTCGCGCAGTTGAGTGACCAGAGACTTCGTGCCCTGGTTCATGATGACATCCCTATAATCCTCGTCTAGCGGATTGCCTTCAATCCCCAACATTTCCAATCTGAAAAGATGCCCGAGCTCATAGGGAAGTGTTCGTAATTCATTGTCAAAGAGAAAGAGTTCTTTCAGGTTGACAAGCATGCCGATCTCTTGGGGTAATTCCATTATCTTATTACTAGAGATATCCAAGTGTGTCAACTTTCTCAGGCCGGCGATTGCAGGGTCAAGGCGTTGAATGTTATTGTGGTCGAGATAAAGCTTGGTGAGGAAATCGTATCCAAAGAGCGCTGGAGCCAGTGCTCTCAGACCTTGACCACTGAAGTCCAAGGAATTCCAGTCCTGTCTCGATGTTTCATTTATGGCCATCGCTCGATTACGCTCTTCTTCTCGTTCTTCTGGCAAATCTTCCGAAGGTCCCTGGTCCTGAATTTTCTGTACCCTTGAAACGTTCCCTTCCTTCTTGCAATGATGGTGTGGGGCCGAAATTGCCTGTCTGGATTCCGACGCGAGGTGCAATTGAAGATCCCAGTGTGTGTTTGGATTGTAGTTGATATTTGATCCCATTTGATTGTTGTTCGAAGCACCGTTATGAAGGGCGCTTGGTGTGAAATGAGGTGTGGCATTGGACATTGTTCCTGACGAGAAAGTATGTTGGTGGTTGGCGCTATGGTTCCCAACATTATTTTGCTGGTTGTGATGATTCTGTTGCCCATTGCCATGTTGGTAGCCTTGGTGTTGATATTTGCTTGCTACACTTGGCTGCATAAATCTTTGATGGTGACCACCATTCATCATCATGTGTTGACCCTGCTGATGGCCTTGGTTATACATCCCAAAATGGTTGTGGGACGAGGCTTGGGATACCGGTGAGCGAGACGGAGATGGAGTATCATTGGCATAATTGTTTCGGCCGCTGTTTACTGGAGAACCGTTTCGCGTCAGATGCCGTTGGGGATGCTGATAATGCTGACTGTGTTGGTGATAGTATTGTGCAGCCCCATGCTGCTGAAACCCCCGATACCCACCATCTGCCATCTAATCGACGACGGAGGGGCCGTCAAAGCAATTGCTAGGTACCGCTATTCTAGCCCTGAATATCTTGAGGTAGGTGGTGGAAGGTTCAAGGCTGTGAAGGGAGAGGTAGCCTGGTACTGCTAAAGGTTTCGTTGGACCATAAAGGGTGTCTAGAGACTCGTCGCTCGTACCTCCTTAATAAATCGTGCGAACTGTGGTGTGAAAAGGGTTATTTGAATGCCACCCTCACTGGCGCATTCACTTGGAGGTAGAGACACCCTCCCTGGCACAGGCGCCTTGAGGAAAAGGGTTTTTGTCCGGGAACACTCAAGGATAAGACCGGCAATGTAATGCGACAGATTAACATGTATTGGCCTAGCTTGTAGCTTTGGATCGGCGACGTTGATACAGCTTGTGGGGTTCTGTAGAGGAATTCAGAGAGTATCGACACTCAGGAGGTTAGCGCGATTGGCGAAGGAGCTTCTCTGGGATGTAACAGTCCTGGCAGGCTCTCTCCTGCGGAGCGTGATAGTCGGAGGCGTCTTGGGGTGTTTAATAAATTGCTGATAATTGCCAACGAAAGATCACTCGCTGCTTAATCGGATGTGGTTTTAAAGGAATATCTTACCTCTCTAGCTTGGCGGTCTTGGCGCCTTGGCATTAAATCATATTTTTAGTGTGCCAGTGGGGCAGTTTGTACCAGTCTCAGTCCTTGATACCTTATCTATAGATGGGTAACAAAAGAGCTTCAAGATCGGACAATACTAATGGAGAAGCATGGCGCTGATTTCAGGCGTGATTTCAGCCTATCACAGGGTTACTTCTCCGGAGTCTATATTTAAAATAACTACAATTAGCCTTCTATAAACCGAATATAGAAAGGCTGTCCTGGTGATAAAAGACTCCTACGATTGATTGTTTGGTGCTGAATCTTTGTTATAACCAGAGCAATCTGCCGGCATGTCCTGATACATGACCTTTGCTCATTTTAATGTGCACCTTGATGTACAAGCAAGAGACGCTTAAGGGTGGTTGATCTCCCGCCCTAGCTTTTCGTAGAAACCACAAATCATTCGTTAAAAGAATCAGTAAAGGATTGGCTCTTACATGTATTCTGGGAAAAGGGAAGGCCTGTTCACATTGTGCCTGTTGAGTATCATCTATTTCATACCTTTTTCCTAATCCTAGTTCCCGGAAGCTTGTGTGCACGAATGTCGTTCACAAGTCGTTGACATGACATTCGTGTCTACTCGAGGTCTCTCCATTGATCAGGGCATCTGGAGTACAAGAATTGATGTTTTCGTTCTAAGGCCAAAATGGCCACTCAAGAAAGAAAGTCCTACTATCTCAGGGTTTTGGAAATCAGAGCATGATGTCTGCCAAACCTAGACCCGTCTCCGACAAATCGGGCAGTAGCGCCGCTTCACGACCCACGACTCTTGAAACATTGCCCCCTTTCCATTATCACCATGGCCGCAGATATCTACGAGACGCCAGTGCCTATCCCTTGCCTGTCGACCTAAGTGAATTGAACAGGCACAATCTCCGCACCTTACTACTTATGGAGGTCCTTGGCTCTCCACTGTGCTCTAAACTCTCAGAGCCGCCGAAGAGAGTTCTAGAGGTGGCGTGCGGGTCGGCCATATGGTCATCAGCCTGCCACCAGTACCTCAAGCGTGAAGGTTACCCCAATGCATTGTTCACTGGAGTTGACATCGCACCCGTTGCACCAGACTTGAGTAAACATGGTGTGGAATGGCGCTTTGTGCTGCATGATTTGAGAAATTGGCCTCTTCCTTTTAGAGATGCCGAATTTGACTTGATCTTTGTTAACAACGAATTTGTCGTGATTGGCGAGGAGAGATCTTCCAATCCAGTCGCTGGTCTTATGCGCTATCTCAGACCTGGTGGTATCGTAGAGGTATGGAGAACTGATTTCCAATATCGGTGTATCCAGCCAGACCCCCCAGTCGCAATAGGAACAAAAGCAATAGACGCGGAAAGGGCTGAGAAAACAGCGACTTATACCATAGGCCCTGCGACTCTGTTCGCAAAAACACAGAATAAGTTTATCCAAGACTACAATCTGTGGATCGAAAAAGTGTTGCAGAGAGTTGGCTTGACAGCCACCCAGTGCGCTGTTGTCCCCCTTGATCTCTTCACAGACGAGCCAGATCTCTACTGTGATACGGGGAGTCGACGAATTGCCATTCCATTTGGACCAATACGTTGGGAGAGTGAAGACATTGTAACTAAGACCAGTGGCCACAAAATCTTCGGAAGGGGCAGAGGCGTGAGAAGGCCGTCAGCCACGGTCAGGAAACGGCCATCATTGACAGCTGAGCAGGCTGCGCTGCGGCGGACCGCATTAGAGGTCGTCATTGGATTTATCGAGAGCATGGAACCACTGCTTATGGAAAAGAGTGGGAAGGCGTCGGACGAGTGGGATCGCTGGTGGGCCAATCTTACCACAGACCTTTTTGAGAAAGACGGGACATTGAACGGCGAATGCCTTGAGTTGGGCGCGTGGTGGGCTCGTAAGGTGTGAGAAACCGACGCTCAACTTTCACCATAGCGCTGGCGCAGGGCTCGGTATCTCTTAACGTAGTAGCTAAACCACGCAACTTTCAGCATCGTAGTATTTGAAGGCCAAGAGGCCAACCCACAGCGCTTCAATCTCCTTCTTAACATATTCCGCCCTAGCAATGGCTTTCTTGATCTCCTCTTCGTCCTCGAGGCCAGCTTGGCTGGCAAAGGCCTTGTGCATGCGTGTTTGAGCATATCGATAGCCCAGCGGATACTGCTTACCCAAATTCAGCAGCTCTGGACACTCCATTCAGCATAGATTTTTCACTTCAATGGGACGGGGGTTTTCCTGACCCTTGTAGATGTTGATTACTTGTCGACGGAGAAGTGGATTGGTCATGGCTTTCACAATACAGAAAAGTGCTCTTAGAAGGCCCTCTTACGTTGTAATATTAAGAAAAGGAAACTTGCGGAGGGTGAAGACGAGTTATAGCAGTGACGTTTTGAGTCTGAACCTCGGCCTGGCTCGACTGATACTTTGTATCTTCTATGTTCTGCCTTGTCCTCTGATTGCTTTTCGACCAGTAGCTACCATCAGTAAACCTGTTTCTATGAGTAGCTGCCTTTTAGCCTACTAGCCTTCTGGGGTCGAGTCTATTATAAAATAGCTTGCAATCGGAAATTCTTGGTCTTTCTGGGGCCAATCAGGAAGCTCCATTAAATGACCAAATGGGCGAGTTTTGGTAAAAGACTCGGCTGAGAGATTGTAGGCCTCCAGGATCGCTACATCAAAATAGGCCAAACATATCTCAAGCTCTTTTGACGTGGATTTACAAGGGTGGCCAATTGCAGGGTTCTGAGGGTTTGGACCATTGACAGGTGAATCCTTCTATCGATAAGACTTCTCAACAGGTTTCATGTCCCATCCTCCAAACAGTCCTAATGCAATGGCAGACTACACAACAGAAGAAAGCTGGCACACTCTCCCAGACAACCACAAAGTCTTCACCAAAACTTGGACAGTAAGTATCCTTCCGTTCCACTCGTTGCGATTTTCTCGAATAACAACCATTAAGCCTACAGCACCCCCAAGGGCCCTGCTCCTGTTCGTCCATGGTTTTTCCGACCACATCAATAGCTACTACACCTTATTTCCCACCCTTGCCTCCCGGTCCATAGAGGTCCATGCCCTTGACCAGCGAGGATGGGGCAAGTCTGTCCATCACCCTTCGCAAAAGGGTCTCACTGGTCCCACTACAACAGTCCTAGATGACATAAGCTCTCTCCTTCAAACGCTCATTCCAATCGCGAAAGAGAAAAGCGTGCCTTTATTCCTCATGGGCCACAGTATGGGTGGCGCAGAGGTACTCCAGTACGCTGCTCGTGGTCCTGCCGAGATACGGAGCCAGATAAGAGGTTACCTAGGAGAAAGCCCATATATTGCACTTCACCCATCTGCACAACCAAACCGTATGACCGTTATAGCAGGACGAATGGTGTCGAAAATTGTGCCTAAGAGGCAAATGGTCCAGAAGCTCGATCCGCAATGGGTGTCCAGAGACGTGTCGGTGCAAAAGGAATGGGCAGAGGACCCACTGTGTCATGATACCGGAACGTTGGAGGGACTGGCTGGTATGTTGGATCGGGGTCAGGAGTTAGATACAGGATTGGTGGTTCCGAAAGAGGGGAGTTTTTGGATTGGACATGGAAATGGGGATAGAGTTACTAGCTATGATGCTAGTAGGAGGCTGTTTGAGCGCTTGGAGGTTGAGGATAAGGAGTTCAAGACCTATGAGGGGTGGTTTCATAAACGTGAGTAGGATCTATTGGTGGGAAGGTAACCAGACTGACGATTCCTAGTGCATGCTGAGCCAGGAGAGGATAAGATCACTTTTGCTAATGATGTTGCGGATTGGATTTTGGCCAGAAGTACTGCAAACAGCGCACAAGAAACAAAGAGCAAGCTATAGTAATGAGTTACATGGGCTATGGCGATTTGGACCTGCTTAATGAGCGCTATGGAGTTACGATATCGGCTGTTTACCGCTTCATCTTCTTCCACACACCCAGAAAGCCGCCTCCGGCTATTCGATCGCCTACCTTTGGTCGACAGATCATCTCCCAACCACGTTCTTGTCCCTTGGCATGGTCCCCTTCCTCATGTCCTATCTCGACCCCAGTGGTACCAGACAGATCATTTTCAACAAGGTCATCGCCCGTGCCATTTACCTCCGTTTCGCCAACCCTCTTCAGTGAGCCCTGGTCTGCACATGTCCCAGTAAGTCTCCTTGGTTTCACGGCCCGAATATCCCATTCTCTACCACCGGTCATACTTGCACCGAGCTCAACTATTCTGTCAAGCTGCAATGGAAGGTACCGCCTCTTTACTATCTCAACAATAGCGATGATTTGAGTTATACTGGGATTAAAGGCTAGAAAGCTACCGTCGACGTGAAGAACAGAAGCAGATTTTTCGACGTGTTTATCTGCGCTGGGCATGTCGAGTAGAATGTGTGACAAGAAGGCACAATCTTCTGACTTTAGACCGCGATCGATGACCTGCCGATCTATCCACTCGGATACGTCTCCGACATGGAACTCGACATCGTTGTAATACGTCCCTTGGCGGAAGCCCTTGACTATGGCTCTTGCATCTTTTCGATGTTTTGGCGATACGTCTATAGTGTGGATCACAGCCTGGCGTTGATCATTCTGGTATTCATAGGGAGTTGACAACTTCGGGACTGACTCGTCCTCAATTCCTTGCAGCTGTTCTTCATTAGGTTTGTCCTGCGTCTTGTTGGTTAAAAGACCTTCTGACACAGTTGCTGTTTTCTCGAACAGATGAGGTTTATTGGCACCGTGAATGGCTCGCGCCAGATAAAGAGTCAAAGCTCCATGCCCAGTTCCAGCTTCCAGAATCTCTAGTGATGGGGTCTCGCCGGTAACGGTACCCGGAGGGCTAACATGGAGATCGAGTAGCGAGATAATTAAATTCGCATCCGCGGGATAGACCTACTAGTGCAATAGATTAGCTTGGCCCATTCACATATAAGAAATGTAAGCTCACGGGAGTAACATTGCGAGGAGTCATGGTCACATATTCAGCCAGAGTTGGAAGGAAGACTCTAAGCTCTGATCCCCTGCTGCTCTTGACAGCATCCCGAGTTTTCCTCCCAATGATATTTGCATGCATGATTTCCCCATACTGGGTGCTTGTGCTGCCATCAAGTCGAAGGACTTTGGAAAGAAAAGGGTCTCTCCCTTTTGATTGGAGCAGTACCCGATCGCCAGCTAATTCTAGTACATCAGTTTGGTGTTTTGCTGCGTAAGAAGTATTTCCCCAACCTTGTATGATGCCTGTATTGGTAGAGACTGACCTCCCACCCAAAGAGATATATTTTGAAAGAGTCTTCAGTTGGACATTGGTTCGAGTCTGGTAAAGCCTTGGCATAACCGTGACACCGTCGAATTGCACCGTTTTTTTCTTTGAGTGATGAGTCTTAACAAACGCTTGCGTAGGACCCTAAGCTAGGTCTGAAGGCACCCGAGAGCCGAGCCACCCTCGGCAAGATGGTCGGGAAGAATCGGGCCGGTCCGCTAGCCCCAGGACAAGTGATGCCTATCTCGCTCTGCTCGCCTGCATAAAGATTCGCCAACATCATAAGGAACCACAGATCTCAACAATCCTATTAACAGAAGAAAAGAATACAATGTCACTGGGGGGTCCATAATTCACATCAAACCTAAGTTTCGGACCAGCAGCCTTGATAAAATATCAGACCGTGAAGCTCATGACCCAAAATAAAAATGGCCGCCCCCGCTCAGTCTCAATACTTTCTCAAGGCTCAGAGAGAGGGACGTGTTGTCGTCGATGGTCTGTCACAAATTTTGAGCCTCAAAATCTGCCATAGTGGTAGTTGACACAGTTGACAGGCCTCCCCATGCTTGACCTCAAGCCCTACATCACAAACTACAAGGGTACTGTCGATGCAGCTACTTAAAATACATGCGGATCTTGTGCTAAGTAAAATCACAGGCCGGACTCGTTTCGAGCGTCTATATCTTATTGGCACTTCTTGTCCATCTCTCAGTCTAGAAGCACTTCACGCAGCTATCGCGGAGGCTAAGGGAGGGAAAGATATTCTACGCTTCGAGAGTGCTGTGTCTGCCCTTCGAGATATATCTCCTGCTGATCAGTTGGGCTCGGGCGACCCGGCCTGGGTGGATAGGATGAAGAAGCAAGTCAAAACGGAGACGGACAGGATGGAGCAGGAGTTGAAAGGTTATAAGAACAATCTGATTAGGGAGAGCATCAGGGTAAACCGTCACCCACCTCGCACAGGGCTATCAACTAACGCAGCCCTTTTAGATGGGCCACGACGACTTAGGTCAACACTATCATAACATCGGCGACCTCGCCAAAGCTAGTAAAATTTACGCCTCGATGCGCGAGTCCTGTACAACCAACGCACATGTCGCCATGTTACACATGCACCTCATCAATGTCTCCATTGAAATGCGAGCGTGGTTTCAAGCCCAGAACTACATAAATCGCCTTCGTCAATACTTAGGTGGAACTAGCATCCCGGATGTAGAGAAACACAGTGCCAAACTTTCGGCGGCCTACGGCCTTTGCTCGATGGCCCAAGGCAATTACGCTGAAGCTGCCAAAGAGTTCGTCAAGACAAATCCTAGGATGTCTCAAGCTAAGATGGATGATCCCAACGACGATGAAGCCTACAACGAAGTTTTGACTCCAAACGACATCGCAGTCTATGGCGGTCTTTGTGCTATGGCTTCCATGGACCGTGACGAGTTACGAGACAACGTGCTCAACAGTAGCGACTTCCGAAATTATCTCGAGCTGGAGCCACACATTCGCCGAGCCATCTCAGCCCTTGTCAGTGGCAGATACTCTGAGTGCTTGAAGGAGCTTGACAAATACAAATCAGATTACCTTCTCGATATATATCTTCAGCCTCACCTCCCACAAATCTACTACGATATCCGCGGCAGAGCTATTCGTGAGTACTTTGTGCCTTTTTCATTCGTCACTCTTGGAGCATTGGCAAATGCATTCAATACAGACGAAGAGACAATTGCACTCGAGGTCACGCAGATGATCAAAAGTGGCGTTCTCGAAGCACGCATCGATCTTGTTGGTAGCGTCATAAGGACTCGGAAACTTGACCCTAGGGCTAAAGTCCATGCTGATGCGTTGGCAAAGGCAAAAGAATATGAGCGCACGTTGACACTCCGTATATTCAAGATGGCTGTTTCCAATGCAGGATTGGAGGTCAAGAGTCCCAAGGACAAAGGAAATCAAGGTGGTGGCGGTGGGGATGGTGGCATGAGCCAAGCAGGCTTCGGGTATGGTGCTCTCGCTGACCTGATTGGCGGTGGTGAGAGAAGTATGAGAAGTGGACGTGGATTAGGTTGAGAGCTGCATGGTTGCCGGTCAAACTTTGTAAAGCCTGAACTGAATTGACAGCTGCGCGGCTAGCTAATGTACAGGATTGATCTTGACGATAATACAAGTCGTTCAGAGCTTCCTAATTGACTTTGGTCATAGATGGTTTCCCATAAACTATGGAACTCACACATTTATCACTCATGGCCATGTGCACGACATCACGGAGAAGCGGGCGTCACCTAGCATAGCGATGGTGTTGAGCATGAGCTCACGAAGCCAATCACAGTATCAAGGGCCGTCTAGCAAAGATCCATGGGCATATGCGCGCATCAATAGGGAGATAGCGAAAACAGAGAATATACAAAGATCATTCTGACTTGCCGTGAACCTGTTGTAAGATTTGATTTACAGCTCATCCCTCTGCCTTTCCTCTTGCGAGGGATCCATAGGCTCTTCCCACATCCGCTTCTTTGGGTTCGGAGGACCATCCTCAGCAGTCCGCTCTCGCAGGACAGTCCCTTGCACCTGTTGATCCTCCTCTGCAGGAGCCTTCTCAAAGGGCTTCTGGCTCTCCTCAGCCATCTCTCCAACTTGGTCCAGCCTTGACTTTTCCTCCTGCTGCGCAGACTCAACAGGCCGCCCCCCTTGCTCGTTAGGATTCTGCATCTTTGCACCGTAACCCCCACCTCCAGCTCTAATCGTAGGCGCGACGTGCCCAGATGGAAACTTCGGTATAGCGCCCGTTCCGGTAGGCTTCTGAGCTAAGCTTGTTGATATGCTTGATGAACTCTGTGAGAGTACTATGCTTTGATTTTTTGCTCCGACTGCACCTGCGGCTGCAGATAGTGTTCCAATGAAAATCTGGAAGATAAAAAGTACTAAGCGGTATAGCCACTTGGTGGGTAAGTAAAGTAGCCACCAGCCAGGCCCGTAGATGATACGGCGGAAGACTAGCCAGCCGATTGTAGCTGTAAGGATAAAGAAGGCGCTTTCGAGATACCAAGTATCGGATTTCTGGGAATGTATAAGACTCGATACTAGCGAGCGCGACGACGATAGTAGCGTATCAAGGTTGCTATAGCTTTCTGATAAGGTAGCAAGGTCTTTCGTGGAAATTTCAAGTGTCTCTTGTGCGAATCGACTTCGTTCGAGCTCCGAAGTCATCAAATTATGCGTTCTCCTCAACGCAGCCGTCACGTCACTTGACGCGTTCAGCAGTATTTCCTCCTGCGACAACTTCTCTTGGCCTTTTCGCCGGCCGTATCCCGTGCTGCTATTTCCGTCTTGGATGCCAGCGAAGAGGAGTTCGCGCTCCTTTCGTTTGGCGGCTTCAGCGTTGCGTTTGGCTTGAAGCTGGGCTTTTCGAAACTGAGCTCGGGCGCTGTTAGAGTGTTAGATTAGCCTAAAGTCATGAGATATCTGGATAAAGTATCCTACATCTTCAGATCCTCCCCCAAGCGCGCGACGTGCGTAGCCAAGTTTGTCCTCTCCCTGTCTCTCCCACTATCTCTCCGTCTAGCATGGGCAGACCGACTCGAAGTATTCGTCTGGTCTTCTACCTCCTGTCTTATCAGCTCAAAGTCTTCCTCTTGCTCCTTCAAACTCTGGTGAATTTCTGCGCTGAGCTCAACGCGGGCGTCCCCTTCTTCTGGATTCGACGGGCTCGAGCCTGGCTGTGCGGGAAGCTTCGAGAGGCGGGTAATCAGCTGCTGAGTTTGCTTGAGGGACTCGAAGAGAGGTGCCAGGCGGACGTAGAGGGTTTGCGAGCTCATTGCTCGGCTTTACAATGCCTCCTTGAATTGGGCAGAGGATGGCGGAGATGACGGTGTTTTCTGCGGGCAAATTCCGCCCAACACTTTCTGGATTTTGGGAAGCTTATTTCGTTGTCTCAGTATCGCCGACTTTCGCATAACGTGGAAAAACGCTGAACATGAGGAGATCCTTCTAGTTTCGTACATATGGGAATCAAGTTCTGTTGATCTCACATACCTTGCTGACCCAACCTCAAGCATTGTCGGTGCACGACCACCATGATCACGAAACATATCACAGAGGTAACGACGAGGTTCAATCCCTTCAAGAACCCATCCAAGACATGTCGTATCTTTCTAGCACATCTGCCAGCCAATGCTCGACCCGCAATGAAGATCAACACCACAATAATTCCCCGCGATAGCGATGAGCCAAGTCTTCTAAAATTGAAATTTAGTATGTGAAGGCATCTAATTCTGGCTACTTATACAAACCTGATCGTTACTGACTCGAGGCTGTCGTAGAGGACGGAAAGGAGATGCAGCTAGATACGGAGAAATTGAAGATCAATGATGTTATCGAGGAGGTAGATCGGCATTCGAGGATGTTGAACAGGGCAGCAGATCTGGCTGGCAATTAGGGGATCCTTGCATACAGACTGGAATTTTCAAGATATTGGAAGGCTATTCATTGATCATGCAGAGCTATGGACCGTTAAAAAGACTTTTCGATGTCGAGCAGCCGCGCTGCAACCGTCAAGGCCTTAACCCGTGAGATGGATGCAGGACACAAGCATCGTTTAGGATCCGGGTTAGCATCAAGCTTAGACAGCCGCACCAGATATAAAGAACCACTTGTCGTATATACCATCAATTGGTGCAGGCCTTAAGTCCTCATGTCTTTTGATGTTGAGGGAGCTGGGGTCCACACGGTCTGGGGAATGAGAGACGGTGGCATTGGCCCTTAAAATTTCTATCAGCAGCTGTTTTTAAACGACCACGGAAGATCAACGAGAACTTACAACGAGACACCGCCAGGTTGAGTCTTGCCAGTGATTAATTTCTCCCAAGCCTCAGCACATTCTCGGACGATATCAGTGGCGTACTTCTTGTTTTTGCATTCGCCCGAGAAAGCAAATTGGTTCTCTGGCTTTCCGTCTGGGATCTTATAGATACGAAACCACTCATTGGTAGCCCTCAGAAGACCAGGCAGGTGACGCTCAACATCCTCAATATCGTTCAAGCGAGGTGCTAGAGGATCATTCACATCAATTACAATGATCTTCCAGTCCGTTTCCTCCTCATCCAGCAGAGCCATGACTCCCAAGATTTTGACTTGCTTGATTTGGCCTGGTGTTGCGACAAGTTCCCCAATCTCGCATACATCAAGAGGGTCATTGTCACCCTTGGCCTTGGTTTCTGGATGGATGGCGTTGGGATCTTCCCATGTCTATGCACGTCAATTGGCGATCATTCCAGACAGGCATCGAGATTCGTACCTGAGGAAAGGCGCCGTAATTCCAGAGATACCCCTTATGAGGAAAGCAATTGCGGACGTAGCGAAGCTTGCCCTTCTTCGTATCTTGCTTGATAGGGTTCAGTGTTTCTTCCTTTGAAATCTGGCAGGCACAATTCAGTCAACAATCGTTTGAGAAGCAATCAAGTAGGCCAATATCAGCATTAAGCCTGAGGGGAATTGTTACATACCTCCATCTTAGCATTAGTCCACCTGGGGATCTCGACGATCATATTGAGCACAGTTTGTTGCTCGTTGGCGTATAGCGGGATATCGTGGAAGGGCGATAGTGGCACTCCATCTCTCTCAATGTAGATTCGGTGTTCTAAGGTATTGGCCGCCCCATTCTTCCTTACAGAGTATGCGCTGGGCACATTGGAATGATACCCCTTCTCGCTGATAGGGAGTGAACTCATTTCGATGTTGTGTGGCGGATGAGTTGAGAGATGTCGAGAGATCTGTTGAGCTCTAGAGAAAGACGTGGTGAAACTTTTTCTAGTGGGGCTCGGAGATGTGTGGGGAGCCAGAATTAAGTGGGCGGGAGCGTTGCGGTAAACGTGCAGCGTCTTTGGTTTTAATGAACAGCGAATTTCAGAAGTCCAGGTGCGCCTTTGTAGGAACTTAGAGCCGAGCATGTGATAAAAGCCTCAAATAGGTCTCCAGACGGGGGATGTGTAGCATACAGCCAAACTGACGTCCACCTCATTGGTAGGAAATTCTGCGGGTAGTTCCGCCTCCTCGAAATGTTTTTCGCCCAAGCGAGCCAGGAGTAGTGCAGATTGCTTTACGCAACAGTCACTACCGGCTGATGCTTCGTTCAACCAAGAGTATCATGGCTGCCACGACTAAACGTGTCCCCGTGCCAAAGAACGGAGTGGATTACCGGGGCAAGGTAGTCCTCGCCCCTATGGTTCGCTCTGGAGAACTACCCTCTCGGCTCCTGGCCCTCAAGTATGGGGCAGATCTAGTCTGGGGCCCCGAGACTGTTGATAGATCCATGATAGGTACAACTAAGCGTTTTAATCCAATCACTTCTACAATTGATTTCACCCGACCACCGTCAAATTCTGGGAGACCTCAAAGTACAATACAGAAAGATAGTCTAATCTACCGATTACACCCTTCTCGAGAGCACAGAAAATTGATCTTTCAGATCGGGACTGCTTCTCCTGTCACAGCCGTTGAGGCTGCAAAACTCGTTGCAGAAAATGTGGCCGGGATTGATGTGAACGCAGGATGTCCCAAGCCGTTCTCGACTTCTGGCGGAATGGGAGCTGCACTATTGCAAACACCAGATCTCCTGGCTTCGATACTGAAGGCGCTAGTGAAAGAGGTGGGGGAAATTTATGAAATTGGCATCAGCGTGAAGATTCGTCTTTTGGAGACGCCGGAAATGACCGAGGCATTGGTGAGGAAGCTTTGTAGCACAGGTATTACAGGCTTGACAGTACACTGTCGAACTACTCCTATGAGGCCGCGAGAGAGAGCTATACGGGAACAGCTGCGGATGATCGGCAATATCTGTCGAGAAGAGGGTGTAGCTTGCTTGATGAACGGAGATGTGAGGAATAGAGATGAAGCTGTGCAATTGGCAAAGGAATTTGGCGTCGACGGGGGAATGATAGCTACGGCGGCCGAAGCGAATTCAAGCTGCTTCAGAAGCGAAGAGGAGGGTGGTTCACTGCCGTGGAGGGAGGTGGTGACAGAATATATGAAGATTGCATTGGAGGTCGACAACAAGTGGGGTAACACCAAATTTTTGCTGAGCCAGCTAATGCCAGGCAAAGCGGAAGTTTTCAGGAAAGTCACCGCATGCCGTGGCTACCGACAAGTATGCGAGGTCCTAGAATTGAAAGAGATGCTCCAGCAAGCCAAGGACGTCGATGAAAGGCTTGGCGTTGATGAGCAAAGGGAGACCAAGGCTATGAAGAAAGCCAAACACCAAAGTCCAACAGCGCAAGCTGCGAGTGGTAATATGAGTTTGCAGCGATCAATGGACAAGAAGAAGAGAAGTCCACTCTCGGAACGAGGTGTTGGCGCGAGTGCTTCCATGCCTGCAATGACTGTGTAGAGCTTGCCATTGGTCCGACTCTCAAAGACTTCACCTCAGACGTTCAAGCCTTGGCTATGACTTGATTTGGAAAGAAGCGCACTGACAAGAGGTGGTATTCCATTCCTCAAGCTTGCGCACAATCGTACTGACAATCACATTAGAATGATTCATCCTACTAAATTTTCCAAATCTTTGGGACTGTACCAACATTTTCAAATGCAGAGTCTCTATCAGGACGTATTCGAGAAAGAATTCCAGACGATCTTATCAGCGTGTGCACGACGCTGGCTAGAAGACAGCAGAGCCACGATGGTGACTGCTTTGGGCTGTATCAGCTGCTAGAAACATAGTGCAACTCAATGTCATATTTTGCGTCCGAGAATCGAATAGGTGCGGCGTGATGAAAACTATTCTAGTGATGCGATTCGCAAAGGATTTTGTGCGGTGTAAGTAGTCTCGTAGTCCACATGATTAGTCTCCTTTTGCTCTATGCTTCGGCGTGTCTGGATACTCTATACCCCGTAATCCTCTGGATTGTAGCTCTCCCCATTTTGTGGACGCGTCTAGAAGACCTACTCTCTCTCTTTCTATGTCAATCTTATCACTAGTCATAGGAAAAGGGGCAAGGCAAGCAAGGCTGAAAGCGCGGCTCTGTCGCGCTAGAGCGCGTATATTGTAAGACTAGAGTACTGGACTTTGAAATCGATGTTCTCAATCCTTTCGACGCAATGGCCAGCTTTTTTGACAACAAAGCTAGAGCAGCTGCTACTGCTGCAGCTAATGGAGCAAGTTCCTCCAAAGCTGCGGCGCCGAAAGAGGTTCAGAACCTACAGCCATGGGTAGAGAAGTAGTAGGTCGAAGCTGGCAATGTATATGAAGAAGGGCAGTGTTGATAAATCATAGTCGCCCAAAATCATTGAACGATGTTACTGCTCAAGAACACACGATCACCGTGTTACAGCGAACATTACAGGCTACCAATGTAGGGCAATCCAATACAAGTCAAAACGTCTATTGACCAAGAATCGTAGCTTCCCCATATGCTATTCTATGGCCCACCAGGAACCGGTAAAACATCTACGATACTCGCCCTTGCCAAGGAGCTCTACGGACCCGAGATGTTTAGGACTCGTGTGCTCGAACTCAACGCTTCCGACGAACGTGGTATATCCATAGTACGTGAAAAGGTCAAGGACTTTGCTCGCATGCAGCTCTCCAATCCTCCTCCACATTACAAGGATCGGTATCCATGCCCTCCCTACAAAATCATCATATTGGACGAGGCAGACAGCATGACGCAAGATGCTCAGAGTGCGCTGAGGCGGACCATGGAGACGTACAGCAAGATCACACGATTCTGTCTTATCTGCAATTATGTTACGAGGATCATCGATCCTCTGGCAAGCAGATGTAGCAAATTTCGCTTTAAGATGTTGGATCAGGGGAATGCAAAGCAGAGATTGGAGGACATTGCTGAGAACGAGAATGTTAGGATGGAAGTTGGTGCCGTGGACACCTTGATCAAATGCAGCGAGGGAGATCTGAGAAAGGCAATAACATTCTTGCAGAGTGCTGCAAGATTAGTGGGTGCTGTAAAGGTGTCACAACCGAAAGCTAATGGGCATCTCAAGAAGAGGAAGATCGTTGAAGACGATGAGGATGCCATGGATGTTGATGGAGCAGATGATACTACGGTCACAATTAGGAGCATAGAAGAGATTGCAGGGGTCATTCCCAACACAGTCGTTGACGGACTGCTGCAGGCCATGCAACCAAAGTCAAGAGGCGCGGTCTACGAAGCTGTAGCGAAGCAGGTCACGGATATTGTTGCAGATGGGTGGAGTGCTACTCAGATTGTGACACAAGTGAGACGTCAATTCCACTACTAGGAGTTTATTTTACTAATCCCTATTCCCAGCTTTATCAGAAAATTGTCTACGATGATGTGCTATCAAATAGGCAGAAGACGAAGATTGTCATGGCCTTCTCTGAAGTTGACAAGCGTCTTGTAGATGGTGCCGACGAGCATCTTACCATCCTTGATCTGGCCTTGCAGATATCCGGCATTTTGGCAGAATCCTGAGGAACTCTGTGGTCTATAATAGCAAGTGACAAACGCCCAACAGCAGGAAACACTCCAAGAGACAGCGTCTTCTCACACTTCCCCTCAAGTGCACATCAGCTATCTCAGACTCAAATTCGCTGCTGCGCTTTTCAATCGAGATGAATGCTGCGGCGTGCGAAAAGGCTGCCCACAGCGAATTAGAGGCAGAGAAAAGCCCTTTATCGTAACGAAGGACTAAGACAGAATACCGTACTGAATTTTGGTCAACAGAATCGGTTGTGCCAAATTTGCGATCCATCCAGTTCTGACTTAGGCACGCGGCGCACCGCCCATCCATGAGGAGGCAGCAATTGAGCGAAGGCACTTTGTGACGACTTACGCCAGGTTTGAGCACTCAACAATAGACGAAAAATCGCAATGCAGTGTTTTGGGGGTTTCTCTAAACATTCAGGTGACTCTTAGCCTTTGAACGCTTTCTTAATCATTGACCACGAATGTGAATTAAATGGCTTTCTTCCAGAGGAGGATACTACCAATGTTAGTCTGACATTAGCTTTATATCCATTTTCTCGACGTCCTGCGTTTAATCTGATCTGGTCTTCCAATACCGCATCCGAAAGTTTGATCAAAACACGTCTCGATACATTGCCCTTCGGACATCGTTCTTCAGCGTTGCGTCCCTCTTCCAATGGAACCAGAACCGGCTAAATAGTCCATAGTTCACAGATAACTCCCTTTCACAGATATCTTTTAATGACTTAAGGGATCGCTCGCAATGTCATTAAGTCCGCTGATTGGAAGGTTGTTAACAAAGAGGTATCGAGGCGCTTGGGTGAATGTCAACGGTCTATTTGTTCCATCTTCTATGGTTCAAAGAGTCAGCCCGACCTCGCGACTCATTTGGAGATTCTCAGCAACCTCCTATTTACAAGGCATACGCTTTCCGAACATCCCGCGAACCTACAGCGTTGCTACCAAGAAATCTCGGAGACAGAGTCAGCTAGAAAAATCTAATCCGAGCAACTACTCAGCTTCTCTTTCACAGGCTTTGTCAGTGAATACTACTGTTGGGAAAGAAACGAGCCTCCACTCGAAAATGCACTCACGTAGAATGAAAAAGGGCGGATCCCCAGAGCAAACTGGCCAGCAACCCAACAGAACGAGCCAACGACGGGAGGAAGGAGAGCATGATCGATGATTCCGCAGTCCAGAATCAAAAGACTCATATCGCAGTAAAAAGGTCCCGAAGGCTTCGCAAGCCCACGTCATTCAGTGACTTTAGGAGACTCTCCTGTCCACTCTCCAGATGACGCTTGGGACCATCCACAGGGCTTTGGCGTTTATCTCGGGCGATGAGACTGCATGGTAAAGCGGCTCTTGACAAGAGGTTAGAGAATACGAAATGCAATCTGGTTATTCCGGGCTTGAGCCAAAGACCTGAGCTGTATGTTGATTTGATTAATAGAAGGCTATGTATGATCTTCGTTCCAAACTTTACACGAATTTGAAATTACGGACAAGACCCTGTAGAAGCGCTCAGGATGGTGCCTATTATCTGTAAGATGATTGATACTGTGCGCTGAGCTCTCAAAGTCTGTAGAGGAGCCCAAACAATAATCTGATGGACCTTTTGACCATAAACTGGGTCTGGCACAGGAAGTAGAAAACAATTTGGTCAAGCTATAGCGCTAGAACTTCCAATGAGAGATTAAGAAACAACGAGTATGCACCGTAAACCTCCAGCGCCAACGCAAGGCTGTGTGCTATAATATGTATATCGTATCAATCGCGAAAGATGAAAGGCGCATTTTATTGACAAGGAGACCACTCATGCATATTCACTGCCAATTGGCACTTCGACTCTTAGCCCTTGACCAGCTCACCCAACCTCTTCTCCAAGATTTGTCTGCCTTCCAGCGTCCTCCACACTTCATGAGGGGCGGCATTGACGACATCCCAGCTTAATAGGTTCTCCGTGACCTTCGTGAGGTCCCTTTGCTTCCTCTCCCACTCATCATCCGACCTGACGTTGATGCCGGAACTCACAACCACGAGCGGAGTCTTATCGCTCTGAATATTCCTCGCCTGGCTGACCTCGTTCTTTGTGAGCGAGTTGGCGACGAGATTCTCCTGCAGCTTGGCCTTAATATACTTCCCACCTTGGTATGCTGAGCGGCCGTACACACGGTCTTCGGGTGTGCGGCCTTTGGCGATTGCACCGAAAAGACGGTCGTACCCTAGTGGGGAGATGATGCCACGTCCCCAAAGGACGAAGCCACGGCCTGGACGAGCAATCTTATAAAGTAAATCCTCATGTAGTGCATCGATGAGCATAATGCCAGAGATTTGTTTCACGTGGCGACTGGAGAAGATGCGGCTGTAGATGCCGCCGATACCGGCAGAGACTAGAATCCATGGTGACTGTTCGCCGGCACGAGCTAGAGCTTCCGACAGGGCGTCTGAAGTCATACCTGCTGAGTGTGGAGAAGGGGCATTATCAGACCAGCCGAGACCGGGGCGATCATAGTAGCAGTAGCGATCAATAGTACCGTTGTTGTAGGCAGCGTAAATCCAGTCGTCAAAAGTATCCTCCACGGGGTTCTCACCTGCTTCAAGAAGAATGGTAGGATTTCGCTTGCCCTCCGAGTTGTAAGTCACGTTGCCTATGCAAGCTAAATGGAGTTGATATTTGTCTCCGTCGACGTAATAGCGTTTTCCGGGCGGAGCCAGACCAGCGTCGCGAGAGCGTAGGATGAGAGTCGCAGTCAAGAGAATGGTAACGATGATCAAAACTATCATGATGACCAGCTCTGTGAGCACTGCACACCACTCACGAAGGGAACGGCGAGTCTCTTTTCGTCCGGTGAGACGCTCTTCCTCCTCTTTCTTACCCCAAGCTACAACTCGGTCTGTCAGGACGTTATAGAGAGCGATGAGCGCAGCCCAGACCACGGAAGCGATGCCAACCCAGCCCTCTTCTACGCGTAAACGTGGTACGGCAAGGATGATAATCATATCGACGAGAAGGAAAAATGCCACGACAAGACTACCATATTCCATGGCTCGCGAGGGTGTTGAGAAGAAGAGAATAGCAACGAGGAGATTCCCAAGGGTCAGGGTGGTGTAGGAGAAGTCGAAGAAGCCAGAGCCACGAGAATGCATCATGGGTGGGCTGACGAAGATTGAGACCAGTAGCAACACCCACCATAGAAAGCTTATTATGGCAAAGAGGACGCAGAAGTAGCGAAGAGCTCTGACGGTCCACAGATTATAGGGAGACACCTATGGCAGGAACATTAGTGATGAGAGTACGATGAGACATGCAAGAGCAGCTTACGGCTGGGTCATCTGGATCTAGGAAGCCATCACCTCGAGGAGGCAACAGTCGAGTCCGCTCATCAGGATCAGGGCCTCCAGAATGACGAGGTTGCTGTCTACTGTCCCCATCATCTTGTTCAGTCTCATCTCCATTATTATGCTCCTCGCCGTTCTTGGAGCCCCACAGTGAAACCATTTTCCTCGTTCGTTGACAGTACAGCAGACGTTGCTATCGAGCACAGACTGCGGGAGTATTCGAGCAAGGATGTTGCCTAGATAGGAGCGAGCGTCTGTTGGCCGAGTCAGTCTTCAAACATGCCTGAGATACCCTGGATAAAGCACAGCCATATCAAGCCTCTATGACGTACCGAACTATATAAAGAGCATCTCGATTGCAACGAAGAAAAGGTGGTAGAGCTTTCAAGGGGGAGAAAGTACTTTGGGAAGGAGATGATATGAAAGGTGGGAGACTGGGAGTTGAAACAGAGGGGTTGACGGTTGGCTAGAGGCTAGAGGAGGTGGAGGGGATTTTGGACTGGACCTTGTTGGAAGCGCAGAAGCGCGTCATCTTGCCATTCAATGTGGCAATGTGCAGATCCCAGACGGGTCTTGCAGCCCGCCGCAGGTTCTAGATCAACAAAGAAAAATATCAACGGTTCAGGTGACAGCAAGTACCTCACTTCCTCATGCAAGATACCTCCTAGCTCTTCTGTGTTAGATATCCCATCGTGTACCAGACACATGTCATGAGCGATCTCCAACGGTCATTTGCCAAGGCTAAACTAGCTGGTTTGCCCTTCGAACCACCACTGCCACCAAATCTATTGGAGGAAGAGGAAGAGGAGGATGAATTTGATGATCTGAAGCCACTTCCTGAATCGAATCAAGATGATGACTCCTCCTCCGCCTCTTCTGCTTCTTCAGCATCTTCCACAGGTACAATCAGACCATCGCCGAGTAAGCATCTCTTTGCCAGACCTAAGGGGTTCGTCAAATCCTCTATACTCCAAATGAGCATGTAATGTCCAGAAGTACAATGCAATTCTGTTCGTTTCTAGTGTTTCGTATTCTCAAGTATCTCGTTGATGGAGTCTTGAATTGTAAGAAATATGAAGATAAGATCTAAATTTTTGGTCTCTCTTCTATAGATTCTCTAGTCCTAGAAGGGGACTGGAGCCACTGCCATGGAACGATTACTTCAGTCGTGAACTATATCTCAAAAGTACCAGAAGGACGGAGAATGTCAGATTCCATCTTTACATAACGCCTCCAACCGGAAAAGGTCCCCTTTTGGTCACGCATCATGGAGCCGGCTCTTCAGGTTTATCTTTTGCCCTTTTCGCATCAGAGGTCAGAAAAGCACTCCCAAATGCAGGTGTGCTATCTCTAGATGCTCGAGGACATGGAGAAACAGTCGTCGAGGCACTAGGACCCCACTCTGGCAATGAGATTATGGACTTGAGTCTTGAAGTCTTGAGCAAGGACCTCCTCGAAGTCATTCAAATGACCCAAAGAGAGCTCGCATGGTTAGAATTGCCTGGTCTTATCCTCATTGGGCACAGTCTTGGAGGAGCGGTCGTGACCAACCTAGCTATAAGCGGGAATTTAGGAAATGCAGTCCTAGGCTACGCTGTGCTCGACGTTGTCGAAGGGTCAGCCATAGACGCACTTCAGAGCATGCAATCGTATCTTTCGACCAGGCCAAAGACGTTCCTCTCCATCTCGTCAGCTATAGAGTGGCAGTAGGCGAATCCCACATTGAAGCTGGAACAGAGTTTCACTAATCAGTATTGTCCAGTACACGTTCACGTACCATTCGCAACACCACCTCCGCCCGCATATCAGTCCCCTCTCTCCTCCGCTCCGAGGTCGCGGGGAGTTCAGACTCTCATGCCTCCCAACACAGCAAGATATGGACCTGGCGCACCGACCTCGCCGCCACACAGCCTTACTGGGAAGGCTGGTTCGCAGGGCTCAGCCGCAAGTTCCTTGACGCTAGAGGCGGAAAACTGTTACTTCTTGCGGGTACAGATCGCTTGGATAAGGAATTGATGATTGGGCAAATGCAAGGGAAGTACCAATTACAGGTTTTCCCTGAGGCGGGGCACTTCATCCACGAAGATCAAGCAGAGAAGACGGCAATGGTAGTGGCAGATTTCTACAAGCGAAATGATAGGAGTGCCCTAGTGTTACCGCCGAAGGTGAGCGATATGCTGAAGGCAAAGACTTCAATTTGAGTCTGGCACCAAGCAGAGATCGCTCAGAAAGCAATGGACTAATACCATGAAAACGGAACGTGCTACCGTAAAACGATGCATATTTACAATACTCCAGACACCTTGCTACTCAAAATATCCTATATACATCGTCACTATCATTCAATCACTTCCTCGCATGCCTTCCCTCAACCTGCGGTATGCCTGAATTCTTCCAGCCACAGTGTTGACTGCAGCAGCTTGGACCCCAGACGTAGCAGAGGCATTATTATCCTCCGCACCCACGCTGTTGGCATGCCATTGAGTGCGGATAATATTCAGGATGTGTAGGTTGACGATGACATGGTTGCCTGTGTAAAAAGGATCCAGAGAATGCTGATTTTCCCACTCGCTCGTATCATCTGGTCTCAATAATTCATCTCTTTCTCTGTCCTCATCACCACCCGTTCGGCCAGAATTATGATGTAGGTCCCGCAACTCGATTTCCTCCATCCCATCAGACTCACGTCTCAACACTCCCCGCTCCTCAGCGTCATGATCCTGTCTCCTCTCCATCGGCTCCTCTGTAGACCCTTCTGCAACCACATTGCCAGTCTTCAACCCCCTCCGCTCCAGAGTCACCCCCAATATCACCAATTGGAGAACCAAAACCAGCAAGTCCAACCCTACCAATCTCCACCTCCCCACCGGGCTCTGCTGCCCGATGAAGTCAATCAATAACCCTCCATGTAAATACCCTCTCGTAGCCTCTCCAGCCGCCAGCGGTGCAAATAAGGAATGTAACAGCATGCATATCACATTGGCGCCGAAGATAACACCGATATATGGGCGGCCTCGCCCCACAGTTGGGGGTAGAGGGAAAATGGCGGGTTTGGGTGTGAAGTAAAACCAGTGAGGGAGAGCACGGAAAAGGAAGGTTGGAATGGAACAGCTGAGTAATAGTCAATCAAAGGTTCTTTGTTGGGGACGAGAAGGCTTACTCCATGTAATAGAGGATCGAGAGCTGGCAGTAGAACGCAATGTCTATGTTCCGGATAAGGTGATCTAGGAAAGCGGCTTTCTGCTCTTTCTGCCTGCTTTTCTTCTCCTGCGCTGGCTCGGGGCCATTGTTCTCAGTAGCCGTTGAGGCTGCATGATCGCTTGGACTTGATATGGGGTGATCTGAGCTGGTAGACGCATCATTCATATCTCGGTGGCGTCATGGGCCAGACATTGGGTAGGTCCTCCTTTATGTCCTCTGAAGGAGTCTGAAGGAGAAAATAATAAAGACTGAGGTGGTTTGTGAAAGCTTGAGCGGTTCCACTAACGACCGATTTGAGCAGTGACTATAGAGCCGGAGGTCAGCTCGATACCGCCATCCTATCCTCAGCGCTAGGCTGAATCGGAGGAGTCTTGGCGCTAGTTCTACGCTATGCGCGAGGTATGATCCTTCCTTCGAATTCTCACTTCGTATCATTTGCCGTCAGTCATTGACTAACACGACCTTCGAGACAAGGTCAGAAGCGAATAGATTGCTAAAACTGACTGCCACTTGGAAGTATACAATCAATTATCGTTCTGCAGCTTCTGCTACTTCATCATTCCAAAAGTCCGCCGAAGAAGATCTCTTTGCCCCTTCCGCTCCAATACCTCCGTCTACAGCGCCGAGTACTCCGTAATAACATTGCAAATTAGCTCCCTGCGTGCGAAAAGTTGGAGAATGAAAGCGCGACACTGAGCACGTGTATCTGATCTTAGACCTAGCACTAGGCTTGATAGGGAGTAGTTCTTAGTCCCTGGCATCTTCCTGCTGTATTTCATTCCTCTCCTTCACTTCGATGTTTACGCTTTCCTCCAACGGATTTGTGTCTCCCTTTAGCAAAACAGTCGCAGTGCTCGGAGACATCATGAGCTGATAACCCCCAAAAACCTTCCCGATCAGGTGGCCTTGAAATTCACTGGCCCTTTGCTTGACGATAAACAAGAGCTCATCGGCGTCGTGCATGATTTATCGTAGTTTCATGCCGATACCACGGACATTATTGTTGCCTTCAGAGAGTATCTGAGGCTGTATATTTTGCCAGGGTTAGTAAACTGCACGTGCCGGAATTATTCCATTGTAATCTTCATGCAAATCTCCTTTTGTAAATGAATTGCCTTACCCTATACATCTTCCGCGAATGATAGGTATCCGCTAGAACAGCGAATGAAAAGGAGCTCACAATCACTACAATGTGTGCTGTAAGGCGTGTTCGTGGTTCCTGCAATACCAATCCTCATGTTGACTGGAGATACCTCCGCAAATTCCATTGCATTGTCCAATCTTCACCTCATACCGAACGACACCATCCACGAGGCCTGTCTCCAAAAATCTAAGCCCCGCATTCAGGCTTTTACAACAATTATCATCATTCACTTTGCACTCCCGCCCATTTCATCTGAATTGGCTACAACCAAACCCAGAACCTGATGTTATACTTCCCAACCCTCTCCCATTCTCCCGCCGCCAGATATTGGCTTGTTTCCAACTTGTTCTTTTCGAAGCAATTCCTTTTTCATCATGGAGTCCTGGGCTCATCATTACCACAGTCAGAAACTACGACATCTACCAACACGTGAGCGCAAAGCCTCCTCCCCATCGACAGCGTGCACTCGGGTTGCGCTGCGTTCAATGAACCGAGTGACTAAGAAGATGGTTCAACGAATCGTTCTTCAGGGCAACTCGCCTCATGTGTGTATCGTCGGTGCTGGTGTTGCCGGGCTCAGATGTGCCGCTGTAGTCTCCAGAAAAGGCATCAAGGTCACTCTCCTCGAAGGAAGGGATCGAGTTGGTGGGCGCGTAAGTACATCCATTGTGACTGAAGCACTTGCCGAAGCTGAAAGGACTTAGATACATCAAAGCGATCATTTAGGCCGCACTGTAGATCTTGGCCCAAATTGGATTCAGTGGGTATTTCAGATCCAAGCTCTTTGCGTGACTACACCCCTCAATCTTGGAATATCTCTCTGAACTTTTACCCAAGAAACATAGCGGATTGCTCGCACTTTCGTCCGAGGCGCACGCGCTGACACCAATTTGCATAGTGGCACCACGGACAACCCCATTTTGGACCTTGCGAAACAAACAAAAGGAACGGCTTTCTCACCGCCTGATCATGCGACTCCTTCATTGTATGACGAGTCGGGTCGTCGTGTAGACGGCAAGACGGCAACAGAGCATTCGGAGCTCGTTTGGGAGATCATAGGGGAGGGTTTCAAGTACAGCACCAAAAATACCTCCTCAATACCCCCGGAGGACTCGCTGATGGATTTTTTCCAATTGAAGGTGAAGGAGAGAGGCTTAGATGACGCATCTTCCAATTTGGTCCTTCAGATGGCACGGATGTGGGGAGATTTTGTTGGGGAGCCAATCGAGAAGCAGAGTATGAAGTTTTTTTGGCTCGAAGAATGCATCGAGGGTGGTAAGTGATATATCATGAGCTGATCTCGTACGTCTTTGCTCAACAAGTGTCAGAAAACTTGTTCTTAGCAAGTACCTACAAGGCTATCCTTGACCTGATTGCCAGGGAAGCGTTGGGCAAATCCGAACTTCACCTCAATACCAAAGTGATATCAATAGCATCGACATCGGAATCCACGCACCGTCCATCAGTGAATGTCACCACGGCAGACGGCACCATCTATGACTTCGATGAAGTGATCGTGACCTGCCCTCTTGGCTGGCTAAAGAGAAATGTCTCCGCCTTCTCGCCTGCTCTTCCATCTCGTATTACCCAAGCTATAGAGCACATCGGCTACGGTCGTCTCGAAAAGACCTACTTCACATTCCCCACAGCATTTTGGCATACCGAAAAGTCAAAACCATTCTTCACTCAATACCTCTCTCCAACCTACACTGATCAGAACCCCGAGCACTGGACCGTCGAAGGCGTTTCACTCGCATGCCTGCCCGAAGACTGCGCTCAACCTACACTTCTTTTCTACATCAATGGTCCATGTTCTCAACACGTCACATCGCTGGTCGAAGGTCTCGACCCTGAATCCGAAGATCATTTCCGGAAGCTGGATACCTTCTTCTCTCCTTACTACACTCGCCTGCCGAATTACGATGAGTCCTCGCCATTGTGCAAACCGTCTAGTATCTTAGCGACGAAATGGCAAAATGATGAATTTGCTGGCTGGGGCTCGTACACAACCTTCCAGACCAGCAAAGCCAGCGAAGATGTGCATTTAGACAAGGACATTGAGGCACTGAGGGAGGGCTGCCCAGATCGGGGAATATGGTTTGCAGGAGAACACACTGCTCCTTTTGTTGCCTTGGGAACTGTGACAGGTGCATACTGGAGCGGGGAGAAAGTCGCTGCCAGAATTCTTGAAGCTTATGGCGTTTAATATCGATGAAGCCCGGACACAGCTTCATTATGCGAGACATGCTTCCGCTAAGGGTTCACCCTTTCAATTGTAGGACTTGAATGTGCACGACTGATATGAGTACTTGACTAGCATAGGAGCATTTCATGAGATCGGTTATATATAATAGTTAGCTGATGACCGGAGAAAAAATGCCGCTCTTTCGCCATGGGAAGATACGCTGAGATACCAGTACCCCGACCAACAGACGATCACTAACTAGAAATGCTAGCCGCCTACTCCAATTTCATTGCGAGGATCTGACATTATGTAACCGTAATCCAACATAGTTGCAATCAACGAAGACATGACTGACCCATCCTGAGTCTCATATCCGGTTGAATCTTCCACTCTTTGGAGTCTTAGGCGCAGTCGACAACTCAATCGCAGACACAGCTGACCCCTCCTTTTCCGGCACAGGAGGTGGCTCTGCAGGTAGTTCCCCATAATTTCTGTTTTCGGACAACTCATATGGCGCAAGCCTATAACCGGTGTTTCGCACTAGTGGCATCTCTTGCGGTGGGATCTGATCAGAAGCCAACTCTGGTTTGCCGTAACTTGTTAGTGGCTCTGGTGAGCTCGAGCCGGGATCTCTATCCATTTCGTTCTTTGCCTTTTTTTGCCTTTGCTTTACTAGCAGGAACGCGCCAACGACTATGGCGATCCCGATGAGTCCACCGATTGCTGCGCCGGCGATGGCTCCGCCTGAAACTGTAGCACGAGCAACGGCAGAATGCAAGACCGATGATGGGCTAGGCGATGGAGTTGGAGAAGCCGATGGCGTCGGCGTGCAGTCAGGGGTCCCTACTGCAACGAGGTCCTGAGCCGTAGAAGCTTGTGCTTGCCAGAGTGTGACTTCTTCGTTGTCGTTGTCGACGAGCATGTATGCAGAGGTGAAAAACGGGAGGCCGAGGACTAGCATGTCGTTGGCGTTCACCTGTTGGAGACTGCCTATGAGGACTTCGCGGACGCTGGTCCCGTTATCGATGGATGCTTCGCCTGAGGCATTGAAATCGTATTCGGGGACTATGAGTTGGTGGTTGGGGATGCGGATGTCGAGGCCTGGGTCGAGGGAAATCGTCAAATCGCCGTCATATCTGGTTGCACTTTAGCGACTGTGGATGAAGAAGATTATTGGATGTAACGTACGCTCCGTCCGCATCAATCAACATTCCTTGGAACGCGAGATCGGTACTCGCCCGATACAAGTATGTTGATCCAGAAATCGACAAAAACGTCTCCCACATGTCGTACGATAGTGATAGAAGCGTGAAGTGCGGCTCAAGGCAGGTCTTTGCCGCCGCAGCTTGGTTCGGTCCGAAAAGACTCAGATTCGAGCCATTCTTGAGGTTCATCTTGATGTCCGTTATTGTGGCTATGTAACAATCATGTGTCCCATTCTCAGTGTTCATAGGGATCGTGATCTTGTCACCTGAGATCTTTGCAGCATCGTAACCTCCAAGTACCAAGGTTCCGTCCATCTGGTATTGTGCTTCAGCTCCAGTCCAGCCTTGCCAATAGGACCAGGTTTTTGAGGGTATCGAGCGAGTAGAGGCCAAGAAATTCAGCAACGTGGAATTGAAGCCTAAGCCGAAAGTATTCATCGTCTCTCCTTGACCTCGAGAGACGCCGATGGGGAAGTTCGTTACTGAAGCGTTAGTGGCTAATTGAATTGTATCAGTGCCCCAGATGTCCATGGTGTGATTTGGATCGATGCCTGGGTTTTCGACGGCGGTCTTCAGAACCGATCGATTGGCAGCTGGAGACCAACTTTTAGAATCTCCTTCGTCAAATAGCCCGCCAACTTGATAAGTGCATTGTGGCACGGTGAAATTTGAATTACAGTCGCCCGAGTTGGTGGAAAACTCATTGTCGAAGACATATGTATTATTCAGTGCTCTAGAAATAATCGGTTAAGCTGAGTCGATACTAACTGAAGCTTGAAGTTGGACCTACCCGCTGATACCAAAGGTCAGACTTTGCGGAGGATTACCTACAACAGCTGCAATGCCTCGTCTTAAACTTTGAGAGTGTGAAGTGCCATTTTGGATAGACAGTGCAATGGGAGAGGCCGCAGGACATGGAGCTCCTGGCGTAGGTGAAACAGAATAAATTGCGGCAGCAGATGATGCGAGACATGACCCATATAACAAAGAAGTATATACTAAAACTTTTAAAATCAGTTGCCCTGGAGACATTGTCTGGCTGAGCAAGGGGAATATATAGACATGGAGTAGACTCAAGGTAAGACAGAAACGAAGAGATCTGAGAAAGCCTCAATTTCATGTCCTTATGGGGCTATGCCATGTGAAAGTCTCTCTGTCTCGCCGGCTAATCTTCAAACGCCACACGCAAGAAGTCAAGAACAAACTCCATGAATCCTTTATCGAGAGTGTTTCAAATCTGATCATAGACTCTCATGCAGCCTAGGATCCTCCGTCAAAGCCACTGACCAATTACCAGGCTCCGAGTAGCAATCGACACCCCACGAAAATAGGAAGCTGCGGTTATCCATTGGATCTTGATTGACGGTTTGGTCTAAGCGCCCAACTTCATTAAGCCACCAAAGTAGATGAAACGAGCACGGTTTTCGAGCTTAGATCTGGAAACTGAATATCGCCAAGCTCGTTTGAATTGTCAACGCCATCTGAGGCAGATGGGCGCAATTTGATCTTGTTTTGATCACTGACAGTAATGTAAGGGAGGGCGTTCACGTATCCCGAGGAGGGCAGAACCCTTTGATTCAGCCTGAACAGGGGACTTGGCGGCTGCGCACGGGGAACGCTTGGCGAGCTCCGCCCGCCTACCTACATTACCAGCCTCCCCCGCCCCCCAGTTTCGTCTCCTCTAGAAACTCCTCTACAAAGTCCAATAATGGCGGCGAAGCTCAGAAACTGCTTTACACAAGGCACCCTTGCAGTATCGTTTCACTAAAGAAGTCCTTCCGGAGAGCTAGTGCCGTGAAGTGCATCCTTCGCGCGCTCCTGGGAGGCATTAGATTGGTCACTCAGCCTCTGCCGCCCGTACTATTCATGCAGGTAGCAGGCATGAAGGCGGCAGTGTAAGTTATTTTGCGGTAAAGTATCTCGGTATCAAGGATGGTGAGGCTTCCTTCAATTAGATCTTCAGTCTTTTGCCATGATACAGATGCATTCTTATTCCATCATTGCCTGAAAGTGGTCCTGATATCTCTATTTTGCGCATGAGTTTTCTGTACTCTTTCGTCCAATGTACAAAGGCCTGGCTTCATATCCATCCCGTGGTTCGCATGCTCGTTTGTTGATCGCACTATGGCTGTCTTTTCTGCCATTTCAAAGCTTCGCTGTAAGCAACAACGCCCAATGCTACACGGGAAACGGGACGGTCTCTGGGGATCTACCCTGTGATATATCCAAGGACATCTCTTTCTGTTGCGGTGTAGGATGGAGCTGCCTCTCCAACGGCCTCTGCCAATATCGTGATAGCACTTCCTTTGCCGAGGGAACATGTACCGATAAAACATTCCCAACGGGGTCCTGTCTAGGCATATGCTTGGCTAGTGGGTGCTCTCTATATCGCTCTACCGCACTGTCTGACTTCCGTTGTAGGCGGCAACCAAGATCAAACCCTGATACATGATTGTGGAGGAAGCGGTGACGGGGATACCAACAGCTGGTGTTGCGCAGGTGTACAGGGCACTACTGGACAAGGCCAAGACTGCTGTTCTACCAATGCTACCACAAGCCTCGACTCATATCCGTACTCAACAATTACCGTGATATCCGCGCTTTCTACGACCGCAGCCGCTTCATCTACTACCTCTACATCCTCAATTTCCTCTTCTAAAGCGTCCGCTTCCTCATTACCCAAAGCTCCTAGTGCTAGCTTGACTTCAGGTACCTCTTCCAGCGCGACTACCTCGGCCACTAGCAGCCCAACAAGCAGTCCACAAGCTTCGAGCAACCGCAGTGTAGCCCTCGGCGCCGGTATTGGCGTCCCTCTGGGAATCCTGCTCTTCGTCGCTATCGCAATGCTCATATACCGCGACCGGAGAAATGACAAAAGGATACGAGATCTGCAGGCTTCAATACCAAAGCCAGTGCCCTTTGATCAAGATCCTGAAGAATTTCAGGGTTCATACAATCCACTTCACGAGCTGCCAACCGGCCTCGATCGTGGTGAACTTCCATCAGGTTACGAGAGCCATGAATTGTCAAATCAAACGGAGCACCTTATGAAATGAGATAAGCTAACGTTGTGTGGCGTTTTGAGTGCTAGAGATACCGTTTTGGCGCTGGCGAAAGTAGAAAGCAGGCTGTATATAGTGAATCTTGAGCTAAGATAATTACAAAGTAATAGGTATCGATTTATATTTTTGCGTGATAGAGTGACAATGAAACATTCCATTGTAAAGAAAAGCATATTACTTACTCTTTCGAGGTTTGTAGCCCGCAGTGTACTCATTATGTCGCTCATCTTAATCAACACCTTTCCAGTTGAAATGATTACACCACCTTCAAAGCGAGTTTCGAATTAATGTGCTACCAAATTAAACTCTTCACCGGTTGGTCAAGCTGGAATGAGACATATCTTAGGAGCTATGTAGTTGAGGAGGATCTACTTAGTTCAATTCACGCCAGGTCCAAAATGCGTGATGATCAAGTATTGTGGTGCTGCGATGCTGCGATGCTGAGCAGCGTCTGATCGAATATGACAGATCACTTGAAAAAAGCAACGTTAACATGAAGATCAAGACTCGGTTTTAGATCTCGAATTGACTTTCTAGCCAATGGCGAATAACGACCTTGCCATCTTTCAGACTACTCCGTTGAGATCTTACGATGATAGCTGCGTGCGAATGTCGCACATTGATATGCACGCGATACTTCCGGAAACCGACATCATCTAATGCGTCAACCATAGCGAACTGGTCGGGTGTGAGGGCTAGAGTCGGAAACTCATCATGCCGCGACGAGGTGTGCCTGAGGCTCGCTCCCGAGAAACGCCGTCGGGTCTTCTCAGCGTGGCCGTTGAGTTGCTCTTGCGAGTCAGAAGCGTCGTCCGAGTCTTCGATCGGCAAGTACTCTGGCTGCTGGCCTGCGCTGATGTTCTCGTAAGCTCTCTCCATCGTGTGGCGGGCATTTTCCACCATCAAGGGTATGCGGTAGCTGCCAAGCCCAATGCCGGACTTCCCATCTTCATGCAATTTGATGCGCTGTTGGCTGCGAACGTTTTGTATGCCTGCATTTATAAGAAAGACTACGGAGCCGATCGGGATCATGACGCAGAGAAGAGCGAAGAGGGGGACGCGGGACATCAGGATTGAACTGCTGCCCACGAGACGTGTGATGAAAGGTGGCTGCACTTCTGGAGGCTTAAGAGACACAGGATCTGTAGGGTCGAGGACGATGGGGGCATACTCTGGAAGGTATTTGATATTGATAGCATCAGAATTCGTGAACTCGTCTTTAGTGGATATGCAAGTGGTATAGTAAGGTGCGGAGCGATCATTGACGATATTGGCGTAGAGTACGCGATGCTTGAATTGTGCGAGGGCAAGGATGAAGATACTGCTTGGGTCTGCGAGGACCGCTAGCAAGGGGCGTTTGGTATCACGAAAGGTGTCTATTGTGAACAATTGACGACCTGAGGTAGAGAGGGTTCGAGGACCAAGAACGTTCCCTTCATGATTTTGAAGTTAGCATTACTTATTCTGCATAGGAACGAGTCGTGAGATAAGCCTTTGGGACTGAATTGCTCTTGTAACAATTTCTGCGACTTGATCCTTGGGCCAGCGGTCTGACGACGTCTCCAAACATGTTACTTACAGACACGATATCCTACTCCCAAGAGGGGAGTTCGTACGCCTAGATGCGGCGACGCGAAGGTGGTAAAGTTGATAGGTTTTACTTTTTCGAACCATCCTTTCGAGTAGAGCAGGCCTATAGCGTATCTTGCAACTAATCCTCCCAGTGAGTAGCCGACTATGCTGATTTTCTTGATGTGACAGCCGCCTTTCTCCAGGTCTGCAGCATATGTTTCAATCTCTTTTGTAACCCTTTCGCCTCCTAGGTCGATGCCATCATAGGTAAAGTTACCAGAGTTCGTTTCGGCGACAAGTATGTGGAGCTTGTCCTCGGAGTGCTTTTCCCGTAACGCTGACGCGACGTATGCCATATGCTTTGGGTTTCCCCATAAGCTGAGAATGTCAGCTCAATGCTCGATGGTTCAGTTTGAAGGCAGCAAACCCGTGGATCAATACGCAGAGATGGTCGGCTTTAGGGGTGCCATCGCTTGCTCCCAGCTCTACTGCCTGCATATTTAATACCGTGTCCCAGCGCAACCCATATATGAAGTATTTGAATGCCTACAGGCAGACATATTTGGAACACTAGCACAAGATCCTTTGTTGATCACTGGCACACGACTGGCCAGGGTGATGACGACAACCAGGTGCTAGGTGCATGCCGACGGGCCGCTTCCGCTAGTCTATGCCAAGCCCGGAACTAAATATATCAAACCTCCCGTCTCTGACTCTGAGAACTTTAATCAGTCTGCTTATCACTTTGTTTCCTGAATGCTTTATACTTGCACAGGAATAGCGCCCTCTCTAGAATCACCAACAACACACGTCTTCCCAAAAGTATCTCCTCAGCACAGTCGTTATAGTCTAGCTCTTCATCTCAGTTTGCATGAACACTTTCTCAAGATGCACCACCTGCCGTAAACCCTTGACGCGTCACGTGTCATCCACATCTCACTTCTTCAATGATCATATTTCTATCTGTCTTCGCCAATATGTTTTCTTCACTTGGCCTTCTTAATCAATTTGATTGCCCAGAGCAATCCCACTGCTCACTTTCAAATTGCCTATTCGCTCACCATATATTAGCCGCACGTACTGCTAGCGATATCAATGACTTTGTAGGAGAAGAGCCACGCAAGAGGCAGCGGCTCACTGCGGATGGCGACAATAGCAGCGAGGTGCGAGTGGCAGGCCCAACAGTATTGCAGCGGCAGCAACAATCGCAGGGATTACAACCGAAAGCCAAATCAGAGCCTCACAAGGCCCCCTTAACAGCGTCAAGACCCGTCTCTCCACCGCTTTTACGAAATGCGAAGCCCAAAGCTAGCGAATCAGCCTCAGCGAAAGAAAGTCCATCGACGAAGGTTTCTTCCAACCTGGAGTCAAAGCTCAATGGTGCGGTTCCTCTAGGGAATACTGTGGTCGAGGCCACCTTGAATCCGAGGATGTTGCCTAATCCACCAGCTCCTCACGCAGTGCGTATGCAGCTCATTGCTATGATACACAAGCATATGGTCCAACTCAACACAGAGCTGTGGCAAACCAACGGACCTACAAAGTCCCCGTTAACAATGTCTGCGCAGGAGCTAATCATTGAAGCTCTAGAAGAAGAGGAGAAAGCCGCTACGCAAAATCCGCAAATTTACTCGAACATTGTAAAACTGCGGATCGTCAGATTGAAGAAGATGAAATTGCCTGAATGGAAAGAAGAAAGGCTGAAGCAAGTCGCCAAGCGGGTCCCCATTGACTTGCAGGTTAAGCCTCTAGCCGCTCCAAGATCTATCGAAACTGGCCTGTCAATTCCTGAAAAAATTGCCTTTTTGACTAAGATTGTTGCGAACCAAGGCCAACTGTCGAAGCATGGATATGTCCCAATCGCTCCGACTGAAAACGAGGTCATCAAAGCACGCCAAGGTGTTGAGGCGGCCCAAGGCTGGGAACAGTGCGATAGGTGCAAGACTCGTTTCCAGGTGTTCCCGGGTAGGAGGGAAGAAGATGGTGCTCTAACCTCAGGGGGACAATGTACCTACCATCCTGCAAAACCTCGAAAGCCTCAACCGAAAGATAAATCAGACAAAGTCAGCAAGGATGCAATCTACGGTTGTTGCAATGAAACTGTTGGGGTGTCATCAGGCTGTACTAAAGGCGCTACTCATGTCTTCAAGATATCAGACCCAAAGCGCTTAGAGGTCATAATGCCATTCAAGGAAACGCCGCCAAAGCTCTTAACTCCTGGTCCAAACATCGCTGTCTGCTTTGACTGCGAAATGGGATATACTACCCAGGGATTGGAATTGATCCGGCTCACGGCAACATCTTGGCCCGAGGGAGAGGAGCTGTTGGATGTCCTCGTGAGACCTTTGGGCGAAGTACTGGACCTGAATTCTCAGTTCTCAGGTGTCTTCCCGAGTGATTACGCAGATGCGATACCTTACGATACCAAGACTGAAGATGGCTCAGCGGATGTTGACGAGAACACCAAGCCGAAGCTGCGGCTAGTAGAATCACCTTTCGTTGCACGTGACTTGCTCTTTGAGCTTTTGACGCCAGAGACACCTCTCATAGGCCATGCATTAGATAACGACCTCAACGCTACACGTATAATCCATCCGTCAATTGTCGATACTGTCCTCCTCTACCCGCATCCCCGTGGTTTGCCGGTCAGACATGGACTAAAAATGCTTATGAAGAAGCACTTGGATCGGGATATTCAGATGGGTGGAGCGCAAGGTCATGATTCAAAGGAAGATGCTCAGGCTGCAGGAGAGCTGGTCAGGCTCAAGGTGGCGGATATGTGGAAGGCGATGAAGAGAGATGGATGGACAGTGACGGATAGGAAATTCCTTCCGCCGGTCGCCTGAATCATCGGTGAAGGCGCATCCGTTGCAATCTGATGGGACTCAGGTAAAGGCATGAACATGGAAAAATGCGCTACAGTCTGTTATTAAACCCAGAGCGCCGTTTGCCAGTGATTATCAGGAAACAAATTATCATGGCAAATGCCCTGAAAGAAAATCACAAAAGCTGATACCAGGCTAGCAACTAAGCGCTGCAGACCATAGAATTCGGTGACGTTGCCTACTTTTTTATGACGCGTACATGACTTCTAGATCCATTTTCGATATCAGTGCAAGTCGAAGGCGAGCAAATAGATAGACTTCAAAATCAACATGAACAATCAAGAGCTCTGCTGTTATCTGGCATTACGAATTAGTGGGGGATACCGTTCTAAAAGGCTACTTTTCTTGAGTGCAATGTAATTGACATATGGTGACAAAATTGGACAGGTTTGTCTGCGGTGAATACCTTACTGAGGTGAAAGTGTGGTCGACGATGTCAGCCACATGTTTGACAGAAGTAAAATGGATACCTCAGTGATGATTGCCGAGACGTTTTTAGGCAGGTTTAGGCTAGGATATCTTGAAAGATTGAGGTGGCCTGACCCTTGTGTGGCCCCTAGACTTTAGGGCGGGATGGGGATGTTGGCGCTAGTTCTAGGGCGGCTCCGGGGTGGAGTTGTGTCGTGCAGCTCGTGCGGGCGGGACAATTAATCCGACGAGATCGCCAACCAGGTTCAACTATGCACTTCCTTCTTAATGCTCCTCAAACCTGTCACCTGTTGAACTTTGAAACTTCCAGACAACTCATGGACTCATGGCAAAGCATGATTCAGACTTTCGAAATCTCTGAGAGTATGATGTTCAGATGAAGAGGCCAATCTTTAATAATGCCCAGATCTTCTCTAGCTGTCCTGAATGCATCAAAGCCGCCGAGAATGGCCGAGCCGAGTAGAGTACAGGAACCATCAGTATTGGCGGCGCCATTATTGTCGCAGGCTCTTAGGTAAGTTTCAATCAGCAACATAACGATGCTCCGAATTCATTGGTGGAGTTTTCATGTGCCTCTCTGGTACCTTAAAGCCAAAGCTACCATTCTGTTGCTCCCGTCGGGCTACAACGTGGCCAAGGCTCGCCACCAAACGGAAGGTAGTTTAGCTTCCCAAAGCCAACCTGCAAGACCTCTACTTCTTCTTGTACGACACTCTCCTACACCAGACTCTGCCGCATGCAGTGCCGCTGCTACTCTCCTCTGCCTGAGACCACAATCGCGACTTGACTTTTTGCCATTCAACTGAAGCACCAATCTCTTTCTGTTGTGCTGCAGTTCTCCATCTCCTTCAACCATGTTCACAATGTACTATTATAGTTCCTAGATCTCACTTCTGCTCTCTCATTCCATTAGCCGTCTTCCCAAGCCACAGAATTTCGATCTGCTGGCAGCTTAGAGCCTCATTGACCTATCGGTCTCTGAAGGTGGCAATGTCCACGCATGAATTGACAATCAAGCAGCTCCGTGACCTCGAAACCACAGAGCGTATTGCCAGCGTCTTTTCTCTCATTGGCACTACTTTCATCCTCTTCACCTTCATTTACTCACCTGCATTCCGGAAACCGGTCAATCGCTTGATATTCTACGCATCATGGGGAAACACACTGATGAATATTGCCACGTTGATGTCTCAATCGGGTATCAGAGCGGGGAAAGACTCGCATCTATGCCAATTCCAAGGCTTCCTCATTCAGATGTTTCTCCCAGCAGATGCATTGTGGAACTTGGCAATGGCAATCAATGTCTACCTGACATTGTTCAGGAAATACAACGCTCAACAGCTCAAGGCACTGGAGTGGAGGTATCACATGATGTGCTATGGCCTCACCTTTATCATCGCTCTAGTGTATATCTTCATCGATACACCAGGGAAGGGTCATATGTACGGACCAGCGACCCTTTGGTGCTGGGTTTCTATAGAGTGGGTTGCCTTCCGAATTGCGCTCGTATATGCCCCGGCATGGTGCTGTATCATCATCTCCTTCATTATATATGTCCTCGCCGGTCGTGAAATCTTTTCCAAACGCAAACAACTCCGCGCCTTCAGCAATCCAGCCGTACGACCGGTCAAGTTCGAAAAAATCCAGAATCCCTTTACCAGCTTCAAGACTACGGAAGTCCATGTCACAAGCGAGCTCGCCTCCATAGCCTCACCGAACGTGTCCAGGGCCTACCTTTCGCCCAACACGGCTAACGACAGAAAAGGGTACTTTGATAGGAGTGAAATCCCAAGTAGAAGTGCGTCAAGAAAGGGATACGATCAGTACTCTGTGACGATTGGGTCTTCTCCTATGAGTCCGGACTACCAAGCACCGTCAGTCACACCAGCGCGAGAGACTATGATCCAACGGCGAACCAATAGGGCAGCCATGGAGGCGAACAGGGCAGCATGGGGATATACAAAGGTGGCTTTGTTGTTCTTCATTTCGCTACTAGTCACCTGGGTACGTCTCGCTCCTCTTCCAAAACATCAACCGGGAGTATCAAGCGAACAGTCTGCTAATGCGAAATCTGATAGGTTCCCTCTTCAGTCAACCGAGTCTATTCCCTCATCCACCCCGAACTCGTCTCCGTCGGCTTCACCTACGCATCCGGCATAGTCCTACCCCTAATGGGCTTCTGGAATTCCGTCATCTACATCACCACCTCCTGGGCAGCAGTTCGTACGCTCTTCAGCGGCAAATTGAGTGGTAGCGGCGCCGTGTCAAGAACGCCAGCAGGGTTTATCACTAGACCGAGTGTCAGTCGGAAAAGAACGGGAAGTGAGAGCGATAGTGTAAAGGGTCTGAAACCGAAAGGGGTGGGGGATGGGTATAATCAAGTATAGGAGGAGGATATGTCTGGTGTAGAGATGACGCTACGGATTTCATGATGCGACGCTTGCTGGAGGATCTGCTTACATTTGCTTGCATATGATACCCCTCTTGCTATATCTGAAACTGCTTGCGCATACTTGTGAGATATTCCTGCTGTATATAGGTCGTCTTCAAGCTCACAACCACACAAGCGTGTCGAACGCACACACTGCATTTGAGATTTTGACTACTATATGCTACGGACATGATCTCAGCCTGATGCGATATCCCTCACGCCCAGCGCCTGCTGGGACCGGCAAATGGCACCAACAGTAGAGGCATAGAAAGAGGAACGTCCGGTGATTTAGTAACTCCGCGTCAACAAGGCTGACTTACACATTAAACTCGCCGCTCCTCTTCTACAAACTTCTCCAGGATTGCATTCACTTCATCTGCCTTCTCTAACTGCAGCCAATGTCCACCACTCACCCTCTCAACTCTGAGATCAGGGACGTGTGGGCGCATCTGCTCTGGAAAATTGACTGCGGCGGTGATGAAATTCGTGGACGCGATTAATAGCGTTGGGTGCGTCAGGGTGTGGGCAGATGTGGGAATTTCTGGATTGGGTGTTAGTGGGATGTGGAACGTGTAGGTGCCAGAGAAAAATCTTTGTGTGGGGGATTGAAAGGGGAAGAGGGAGAGACACAGGGTGCAGTGGGAAGCGGTACATACTCTGCTCATCTTCTTCATTGATATTACGCAGACTTGCCCTATACCAGTTGGTCGCGGGGCTATAGCCGCCTTTCTGAAGGGAGAAGGCGTGTTGATAATGTTTGTGGTCCTGTTCCATGTAAGTGAATTTTGAAACCTCATGTATCATAGCTCAGATTCCTACTTCTGATGTCAGATAAGTTGGCAGTTTAGCAGTCTTGCCCTCGGTCAACCATGTGCGGAGACCGCCTACGGCGCCCTTGTATTCTTTGCTAATCTCGTCGTCGGTTGCGAAGAAGAGCGTTTCCACGGATTCGGACTGTAGTGTGGTCAATGTTTTTTCAAGTCAGAATTGGTAGAGTTGGGAAGGAACTTGCATGTTCATCTAGGAGCTTCGGGGCATCCTCCTCGTCAAAAAACAGGAAGTATCCGAAGATCGAAAAACCAAGCTTGGCTTGCGCCGAGCTGTTGATATGTTGCATCGCTGCGGTGGTGAGGCTATAGCCAGGGGCACTGTATCCGTGGTCGATGAACGCATAGGCCGAAAAGCGCTCGGGATGATAATTTGCTAGGCGTGACAGAAGAAAACAACCCCTGGTGGTTGAAGCGTTAGCATCCCGGTAAGCTAAACAGACACAGCTTCTGACTCTCCCTCCTTTTCAAATCACTTGAATGTGACGGCAGTCAGAAAGACAAAAGAGTTCCAAAACATACCAGTCATGTGCCACACCGACCACTACTCCAACACCCTCTGACACCATGATTTCAACAATATCATTCGCCATACCCTGACCCTTATACATTTCTAATTCACTCGGCTTCGATGTCTCCCCGAACCCAAGTAGGTCCGGTGCTAGGATGCCATAACCCTTTGCCGTGAAGAAAGAGATCTGATGGCGCCAGTCACGCGAGGTGGAGGGGAAGCCGTGTAGGAAGAGAATGTATTGACTTTTAGGGAATTGGGGTGGAATATGGATGAAGGAGTAGTTGAGTGCGCGGGTGGTGGTGTAGGCCGAATGTGGATAAGCCATGGGTGAAAATCGTTATCAGGTGAATATAAATTGTCATACGATGAATTTCTGACGAAGGTGAGGGGGAAGTGACTTATATACATACAGTCTGGTAGATAAAGAGGCTAAGACTCTGGAAGCAACTCTTCTTACTAAGTCCTGATATTCGACCCCTATTTCACAAACGACCGAAAGGCTAGGCAACCACACGAAATCGAAATCCTACCCACTCAGCCTACGGTCATTGGCTCCAGCGTAAAATGGCAGAACACCAACATTATGACGCATGGACTTCCATGCGGTTCACGATGATTGAGGTTAGGGTATTTCTTGGCCCAATAAGGCTGCAGTGCGTTAATGAACTATGAAAATCTCTCTTGATACGCTCTGAAGACTGCGATAGGTTGTAGTATTTTCCGGTTTCTCGGTATACTGTAATATGAACACTTGTATTGGACGTACATAGACTTTTGCGTTGGCCATATTAAGTTGTGCGTATCGTTGCAAATTTTGACCATCTACTGAGTATTTTCGATTTATCTTTATTGTAGTGTATGAGGCCTGTCAACTACACGTCGGCCTGAACTAACATCTCATTCATCGAATAGAAATTATGTAATCAACAACTGTTGCTGTTCAACCGAAATGCCGCAATGGAATTGACTTCAGCAGTGAGATGAAACATAGCACTGGCAAGTAGATCACGAGTAGTAGATGAGTTGCCAAGGTGGCACTTCGATCCAGCCTGATTAGAAACCGCAAGTGTCCTATCGTGCCTCGTGTGAAGGCTCTCAAGCATGGCACATCCAGCCTGGATATGCATCTCGAGCCGGCTATCATTTTCTAGGAGAAACTCAATATAGCTGAAGAAAATGCTCGCTAAGACGGCAAGCTCTAGACTCTGGGAAGATCCATCAAGCCGATGGTGAAGATCCTGGATAGCTATCCTATAATGTTGGATTGAGAACGCGATCGGCGAGGTATTTTGCCATATGTCAGGATGGTAACGGCTGCTGGTTAAGGCCCCGATTGCTAGGGCCGCATGATGTAATGCTGATTCGGCAAGAGTGCCCTGGAGGATGAAACTTTCCCATACGGGGAGCTCGAAAAACAAAGAGAATTCCCTGGCACAAACGAGTTGGAAGTACTCCATGTGCGTATGTTCGCCATCTAGTAAGGGTCTGGCAAAAGGGTGTCGCAGGCAACGGATGAGCGGACTCATCTCGAATTGCGGTGCTTCGGCGGAAGACGACGAGACGAAGTCGCATTTCCATCCCGCTCTGATACAGGTGGAGCAAGCTGGTCTGGCCTCGTCGCACTTCTTATGCCTGGTTCTACAGCTAGATTAACAAGATGAGTCCACTAATTACGGGCGGAGCCCATTCACTTGCATGTCAAACATCCCGTGCTGACTTTCCGAACCCCCCGAGCGCCATGGCGTATTTTTCTTATCATTGCTGGATCGTCTCTATTGTGACTCGAAAGATGACGAAGATTGCTCTGCCTGTCTGTTGAATTAGAGAAGCGAGATCCAGAAGAATATTACGGGTGAGAGAGAAATGATTAAAGCCAAAGCATATGCAAGAGACTAAGACTAAGAGCCATCTCTGCATGTTATGATTGGCTGAAGCGTAAGTTAATGCACGCTAATATTGATTGGATAATAGCGGCGGACCCTCATCCTGACATGAATTACTCTATTGAAGGTCCATAAGGTAGTCCATGGGCGGTGCGGTGTAAGACATTCCATGTGAAAAGTGACAACGAAGATTAAGGCAGGGATCCGATTCTCACATCGCACGGTTGACTCAACATGATTCTATGGGAATTTTCCCTCAATTTTCTGATGCAAGTGACAGTGCAGCAGTGGCTTATGTTGCTGAAGCGTGGATGCCTTGCGTGACTTTGAGCCTTCTAGCTGACAGATATATCAATGAGTCTATTATAGTTTGAGTCTCTACCAAATTTATAGAGATCTTATATTTCAAAGAGTGTGATTGAGTTCATGATAGGTTGTAGAAAAGGGGAATTTGGGCATGCATGAATGTCCGCACTCATGCTGCTTTGGCGAGCTCCGAACACCGTCATGCACGCCCAATCCCATCACTACGCTAAAATGCAAAGGATTCACTGCTAACCAATGGGAGGCCGTCTCAGGAGACCTTCTAACCCCTTCAAGGCAAGAGCCCTATCAGCAGCGCTAACCTTCTGGGGCAAGGTTCTAAAGTCGTCTTTGGCGGACTAGCGTGATTCTCTCCTCAGAGCAGCGGCTAGGCAGCATTTTTCTAACCAATGGCAGTGCGCTTCATGACACCTCGCTGTAATTACATAATCACAGAAGCTTAGAGAATTTAACATCACTCACGACATTCACAGTCTCTTAGTCAAATCTGAAAATTAGGTACTAAAAAGGACCAAAGTCTGCAGCGAAATTGTTCGGGAAAGTCTTCTTACTTATAAGGGTTCATCTACCATGGAGACACCCAATTCTACTTCCGTAGATATTGAAGTTGATGCTACGACACGGCAGGTGAAAGTAGTCAAATCAGTCCTATATTTTTTGTGGGAAGAGGTATCCCCAGATATTATAGAGTCGACCCCTCAGAGACGAAAAGCAAGATCTGCGGGTGCGAAGTATACATGGTATCCTATTGATATGGTTGTCCTGTCAGTAGATGATCTACACAGAGAAAGGCAGAGTTGGAGCGAGTGTCGAGTGCCGCCGCCAGTCCCTCAAGTTGCTCATCAAGGATCGTGAAAGCGAAGTCAGCTTCTCCAAATCCTTTTTATAGCGCTCACTACCCACAACCTCTCGATCAAGTCGCTGATGGAGAGCTTCAACTTGGTCCTGGCAAGCTCTTTTCCGGAAAGGAATGAGATGCGGTAGTCGTGAGACCTGATCCGGCTTGATAAGTGCTCGATTAGCTCGATGTGGTGGGCCGTTGCCATCGACTAGACTAGAGTTGTTGGTGAAACCAGGCAGAATGTTGTCGAACGAGACGTCCGCGAGGTAAACATCCTTCAAAGAGTGATCGTGATTTGATAATGAGGGACTTGGGGATCCCTTCTCCTCATCATCTTTATCGTTATCAGAAGCCGATGGGCTGTTGGGACTTGATCTCCTCGTTACTAGCTTGCCATGCTCAGGCAAAGCTAGCATAGAGGGGAGAATCCTTGAGCTGTTAGTCTCGCCTAGTACTGGTCTCAGTGAGAATGGTTGTGCTTGTGTCTTCTGTCGCTTTGTGGTTGGTCTAGTAATTGATGAAGATTCCATGCCGGGAGATTGATAGTTCGGGTTTGGCTCCTCCGTCTCTCGCGTCCATCTACGGACGGCCTCTGGTGGCGTTTCAGCGGCAAAATGCGCCTGGCGAAGATGTTTGCCAGCAATGGACCAGCAGCTGTAGCGTTTACTATTCACGCAAGCCTTGCAGTCGGCAAGGAACTGTTTGTCGATAGAGATGTCCTCGCAGACCCACACTTTACGGGTAGCTTTATGAAAACGGTCGACGTGTTTGATCAAAGCGTACTCGTCATGAAGGCTTTGAGTGCACTGAGAACAGAGTACTCTTTGCCTGGGTTTCCGCTTTTTTGTCCTGAGCCCCTTGGGCACGTCATCGTGTTCCAGATTCACATGGATTGGCTGCGGATTACTTCCGAATGACAGCATCCTTTGCTCTGTCGACGAATCTTTGAGATGTGCAGTATATGGAGCCAGAACCTCACATGACTGAGGTGGTTGTAGGAATTGAGATTGAGCATTGTGGGCGACATTGGAGGGCTCAGAGCTCGCAGCCCTAGGAGCAGCAATATGAATCACGGATCCGACGTCATTAGAGTCATGTCGCAGCCTACTGTCAGCAGAATCAGCCATGTCCCGCAAATCCTTTCTCTCTGATCTCAGTAAATCACGAAAGTATCGATCAATTTCGTCGACAGTTTTGGTCTTCAGGTAACTGGCTATCTCCACGAAATCACGTCCGTATCTTTGCAACAGTCGTGGAAACTCCTTTTTCTCCGTTTCCGACCAGTACGGGGTTCTTGCGACGCAAGAAAAGGTGCCTAAAGGACTTATGATTATTTCGTGTCCGTCTTCCGGGTCTGTGATTTCTTCTGATTGATCATTATGAATTGTTTGGATACTGGACGAATCTATATCGTTCCTTAGCTCAATGGCAATATGACGAAGACTCGTAAATGCAGGGTAACCTGTAGTAGCCCTTTCGAGTTCTAATTCACACAGAGACTCAACTTTGCCACTTTCAAACAACCCTGACTTCACTCCTGAGGTACTGAACAACGCTCTCAGGTCATATTTCATTTCTGTCAATGTTTCATACTGCTGAGTTTCAACTTTATCCCGGATAGCTCCAAGATCCATCGAGGGGGAAGCTCTCTCAGCAGGCTGAATTGCTTCGGTGTCCACAGAACCTTGTGGCACCGGGTTACAAGCAATTTTCCGCTTTGCCATATCTGTTGCGGAATCCACCTCAGACTGTATCTTGTCAAGGACTTGCCGAAAGCCTTGCTGAACGGCCATGCGACCTTGCGCGCTCCAGCATGTGGGCCTATGAGACAGTCCATAAAGTCTTCTAGAAGCCCAATTGCCGCCTCTAGGGAAGACATCAGCTGTAAGCAGATCGGGAGGTACTTCGAAGTCATCTGGTGACAGGTGATATCTTCGAACGTGCCTGTCCAGATCCTTGCGTGATGCAAACCCTCGTTCAGCGAAATCGCATTGAAGGCAAGGGAAGGAAGGTATATGAGACGTTTCGTGTATGTCTCGATCTTGCATAGAGTCGTAGTAATGGCTGCAAGCCAAAAATCTGCAAGGAAAACCGAAACGGCCTACGAAAGTCACATGATCCTCGCTGTTGATGTGCGGGGGTAGCTCGCATGGCTGCATTGACAATAGGCGCTCTGTGATTGTGCACAAGCGCGAATCGATGAGACTCAGGTATGTCTCGTCTTCTAGGAGCCTCCGCTGCTGCTGAGCCTTTAGATCATTGAGTTCTGAGATCGCTTTATATAAATTCGATTTAAAAAACAGCCAGCCCGAGACAAGGTTGTAGAGTGCTGGAGATTTCCTGAGTTTGTTTAGAGCTTTCGCTACCTCTCCTGTATGGGAACGGCACTGGGCGCTTTCACTCTCATGTTTACCAATGGGAGCAAAGTCCCGAAGGGTATTCGCCAACGTGCTCTCTTCGATGCTGAAGCCCTCGACTTGTGCTAGATAAGCCACTGTGTGCTCGGCCCAGAATTCGTGCCCATAAGATTGAAGACCATAGGTTCCCTGCACGACGCGAGTTTCGAGTTTCGTTTCGGTGTCAGTGTCATAATCTCGATACCGTGGTACGAGATCCATGGAAGTTGTCAAGTTGATGATACAAGAGAGCGCTATGCTGAGGTGGGCTTGGGCAACGTTAATGAATGGACCGCTCTGCTTGTCAATGAGGTATTCCCTCGCCGAGAAATGGACCAAATCCAGCACTCCAGTGCTCGATTGCTCCAAAAGAGGGGCACACAATTGTACTATGTCCCTGTCTAAGTTGCCGCTTCGGGTCTTCTTGCTTAAAGTAGTCTGTCCAGGATGCAATACGATGCCATCTGCCACTTCTTGGATTTTGACAGGGCGATAGGCTACACATACCCAATACAAGATCCTGAAAACTCTGTCTCGAGGAGCCGAATTCAGAGAACCGATCCGCTGAATTATTTGGCCGTACGCCTTATCCAACCCTTCGGGCAGCTGATCGATTGCAGATTCGAGCTCTGCCAGCGTTGCCTGTTGAATGAGCATGGCCGTCACGAGGCGCACCCAGAGAAACATTCCTTTGGCTTTGCTATGTAGGCTGCTATGTAGGCGTTGTTCCACAGGGTCCAGAGCTGCAGGATTTATCTCCGAAAAATGTTCTCGTACTTCCTTGGCCTTAGCCCCTATGTAAAGAGAAAGCCCCCCCAATGTTTTCTCTGCTAATCGTAAATGAGTTTTCGGCAGCAAGCTTTTCTGAATCTGAGGCTCTTCTCGGCTTGAGATTAGTATCTTGCAGCCATGATCTGCATTCCTCTGGATCTCCAAAAGAACTTTGAGGAATCCTTGTTGTATTGTGATCTCATCTTCATCGATACCATCGACAATAATGCGGGTATATTTGACGTTGGGGAGGACCTGGCTGAGCATTTTTCTTAGGGCTGGCAGTGAACAGCTCGACATGTTTTGAAGGAATGTTTGATGTACGAGTGGCATCACCTCTGGGTTTTGTCGAAGTAATTGCATAGCTAGTGTACGCAACATCAGGGTAGAGCTGTCTGTAGTAGAGGATCTGTTGCCGCCGAAGTATCTGTTGCCGCAAAAGTAATAAAGACAACAGGTATCATGGCGAGTCTGGAGATGCTGGATGATTAGGGAGCAAAGGAAACTTTTGCCAGACCCTGGAATACCAGTCATCCATACGACCGAATCCCCATCCTCGTCTTCGATCCATTTTTTAGTAATAGGATCTTCGAGAACCCAATTACAAGTCTCGGGCTGACGATCATCAGATAACCGGTGCAGATGTTCCTCCTGATCATCCTCGACGGCGGAAAGCAAGCGGAAAACATTGTCGGCCATTTGAGTTCCTCTATGACGTTCGAAAGCCTCTAGTTCGAGCTGATGCTTGTCTCTGAACCTTCTCATCTCAGAGAAATGGACAGAGGCAGCTTCCCTATCCAGTAGATCGCAATGCGAGGATAAACTCTGGAGGATCGATCTGAAACGACGCTCAAAGAGGCCCCAATTGATGGTGAACCAGAAGTGCCATCCTTTACAGCGGAAAAACTTGTAAGCTCGTTGGAAAAATTCGATGATGTCGCTATAGATCAGTCCTAAGGCTTGATGAAGATCGGTGTCATCTCGGAACGTTGTCTTTAGTCTATCTATCCTCGGCAAGACGATGGCGATATCACTGAAAGCCTGAAGTATATCCTCAATGATGCTTGTGTAATGTCTCGCTAACTGTAAATACATGTCAGCTGTAATTCAATGAGGCAACGGTGCAAGTTCACAAGTAGCATCAGTTTGATCGGCCCCTAGGACACGTCAGTCTAATGTCCAATGAGATGCGAAAGTAGGTAAATGGTACCCAAACCCAAGCCATTGGCGAATAGCCTTGGCAGAAGACATCAAAGACACCGGCGTAGCTGTCTAAAGAGCGAAGAAAAGGCTCTATCCTCCGCACGAAGCGTAGATCCATACGGCCTGCCTGCTCCTGTTCAATGCTGCGCGCCTCTTGCCATATGTCGCCCAATGTAGTATCGGAGAACATGCGAGTATCTTCATCGGTGAGGCTTGACTTCAACTTTGCGATGGACTTTTCGACTATCACTCGTCCGACAGCCATTGAGCCGGACACGGATCCTGTGACAGACCGTGGGACAACAAAGATTTACGATTTTCGACGAGGCTTCTGGAAATCACAAAACGGCTTGTTACATTAGGAAAGGATTGCTGGAAATAGTGCCCGCCAGGCCTGATTTGCCAATTAAATTCATGTCTGCTGGCACACGAAGCCAAACTTAATAGTCAAGCATTCGATGTCTTGCTTAATCCCGAGTCGTGCCATCGTAATTGCTTTACCAAGAGATGATGATACGATCTTGCATGCGGCAGTCACGAGGTTGACTCTTCGTATAGAAGGCGGTGCTCACTGCGCAATACGCCCAAGCGCACCATTTCAACCGGGTCTAAAGCCTGATTGGCTGGAAAGAATTGCGTCTGCAGCTCCCTTCTCTAATGCAGACGCTAGTCCGCCAGTACGCCTTTACGCCCCGTTTTGCGTACAGTCCCTAGCGTTCAGCCTCTAGGGTAGTATTTAGACCATATTCGCTTCGTAAGGGAATTTCAAGCCAATCATTTTTATCGTTTTCTCGTGAGCCGCTAACTTCATCGTACTTGACGATGGCGGCGGCCATCCCGTCTGTTGAACGACGTCCATGTTGCATCGTGGATGTCTGGATGATTCAAAATGGCCTTTGCCCGGTTTGTGTGGGGCTCACATATCAACGAGTGGAAATGAAACACCAAAGCACTAGGTTAGCTTAGTCAGCATCGCTAGACCTACTAGGACGGCGAGGACCATTACCTTGCGATTATACCCTGGGGCCATGCCCACTTCGCAGACTTAGCATGTGCAGTCCGAAATGGCTGCTGTAAATGCACCGCTATGCCTTCTAGCAGAATATTGCTCGGCACTAGGAATTGTACGAAAGCTGAGCAAGCACAGCCCGTCTCCGTTGGGAAGGGCTCTTCAACTCTTGGACAATGCTACCCTCAAGCCTCTTGATCAAGCAATGTCGAGTGATGTAGGAAAGAAATTGACACTCTTGGAAGTCGCCACGAATGGCTCGGTGCTTTCTACTGACTGAGCATTTCAAGAAAGAGCAGTTGCTATTATGACAACCCAGACTTGAGTCTCAACCATTAGTGATGTTATTCTCGTGCTGTCTGCGCGCGCGCTAGCGGCACTACTCTGCCGTATGATGGAGAATTTACTGTCAAATGAAGAGACGTGCTTCGGAAATAGAGAAGAAGACAAAGTAATATCTGACACGGACGACTTGTGCTGCTTCGGCATGGTGAGCTTCACGATGTCCAGTCTCGAGTCCTGTTCCCGGCCGCACGTCATTCCTGTTGCCCTAATGCATCTTGCTTAACATTGCGCATGTTGGTGTACAAGCATTGAAGCCGTCTTACGCCGTGTCTTATCATCATTGTGGCGCTGACGCTGCGCTCTAGATTCTCGGACTTCAGTACAAGCCGTCAGGAACCCACATGCCCCACGAAACCCCTGTCCCCATAACTGTACTCAATGACTCCGGAATGCTGGTTGAATCCGGGTCGGAGACTGTCCTTGGAATCATCGATCAGAATGCCAAGAAAATCCTCGATGTGCTTGGAAAAGATATCACTGTGCAGATTTTCGCAGACTATATCTCTTTTGAACCTGGAACATCTTCGACAGATAGCGCAAGCCTGCAAGGCAAGAAAAATCGACCGAAAGTCTCGTCACCTCTTCAGCTGTGCGCGATTCTGTATGGCCCTGGCGCATTATTTGGATTAGTCGGAATCTTCGCAGCTCGGTGTAGAATATACTTACAGCATCCGCTTCCAAGATACTGCAATCGAAATGTTCCATATCGAAACCCGCATTGTCTGTCGCCGGAAGATAGCCGCACGGTCTTCACTTTTGACCTGACCGATACCATCCACGACCACACAACCAGAATTGAGATCTCCTCAGATCCCATAGATCTGTTCGCGGATGTGACCCTACAAGACACACTTGTTGACGCCGATACACCCAGAGCACTATCCACTGAGCTTTACAAACACCAGAAACAGGCTTTGACTTTCATGACACAGCGAGAGCTGGGCTGGGCGATTGATGGACATCGCAGAGATATCTGGAAGGAAGAGAAAGACGGCATGGGCTGTATCTCATATCATAACATCATATCGGGCCTGAAACAGAAGCGGCCTCCGGACCAATTCAGAGGCGGCCTTTTAATCGACGCACCAGGTCTGGGAAAGTCTTTGAGTATTCTTGCTCTCACAGCGTGTAGTCTCGAAAGGCTGCAGCCAAGATCTACCACGCTGTTGATTGTCCCCAAGACCTGTAAGTATCATCGATCTGACTGTGATCAGAATCTCCAAGCTGAGTCCAATAAGTGATCCAGACTTGGAAAGATGAGCTACAGAAGTACGACGCGTCACCATCATAGAGAAAGCAATCTAATAACTCTTAGACACCTGAGGTCACCAGATGCACTAAAGTACTGCGTGTATTATGGGAGAGACAGAGCAAGTCTGCTAAAAAACACTGAGGATTTTGCATTAATCATCACAACATATTCTGTTGTACGCCTAGATTGGAAGACATGGTTAGCTGAGCCAGGAAGTCCTTTAACGCTACATGCCACGAAATGGGGCAGGGTCGTACTGGACGAAGGCAAGTCAGGAATGGAAGGCTCCTTAGATATACTTATACCTTGCTAACGTTCTAGCCCACATTATCCGCGAACCAACAAAGTCATTTGCAAAATCTACATGTGCTCTTGAGGCGGAAAGGCGATGGGTTGTGACCGGCACGCCCATTCAAAATCGCCTCATGGACCTTTTCAGCCTCTTCAAGTTTCTACGGTGCTCTCCGTTTAATGATCTACATGTCTTCAACAGCCAAGTCACTCAAAAGTGGAAAGCAAGATCAGATCCAGATTCTGTGGCAAAATTGAAGATCCTTGTCAATTGTCTATCACTTCGGCGCCCAAAAACCACAATTGAGCTCCCACCTCGACAAGACGAAAGGGTGGAACTCCAATTCAATCAGCAAGAAATGGAAGATTACCAACGAATCAAAGCAAAAACGCTGCACAATATCAACGTAATCGAATCCCAAAGCCAAGCGCATGGGAGCGCGGCTTTCCTTAATGCCCTCAACTGGGTCAACGAGCTTCGGCTGATGTGCAACCATGGAATAAGAAGCGTTAAAGAGCCACAAGATGCACAGCAGCCCGCCCCTACATGGAGCTTGCACGAGGCTCAGGCATGCTTCGATAAACTTGACGAGATTGACTTGGCTAAATGTTGGAACACAGCATGCTGTCAAGACTTGACTTCTGTATTGTCGAGTGAGATCAGTGCAGAGCATGACGACGAACCCTGGATCAGCGAATCACTTGAAATCTGGTGCTCCTCATGTTGCAACAATCAGATTAAAGCAGCTTCGAAGGTCTACAAAATCTGTAACCATCTCCCACGGCGATGTCAAAAGCTAGCTGCTCCGACGGCTATGAGCGCAAAGTCTTTCCAGACCTATTCCTCCCCTGTATCGAGCAAGGGTCTAGTCAAGGGCGTTGGCCACCACGATTTACCGACAAAGATCAAAAGGGTAATGAAGGATCTACTGGAAACAGCGGAAGACACTAAAAGGTGTGTCGCCTGTTGCGGGAATGCTCATTACCTAGCTAACGTATTAATGTAGCGTCGTGTTCTCCTCGTGGACCAGAACCTTCGATATTATCCAGCCCCAATTGTGGGCCAATTCTATCAGATGCGTGCGTCTGGACGGCTCTCTCTCAGCCTCCGGTCGAGCCAGCGTTCTTCGAGTATTTCGTGCAGATCCTGGCATCAAAGTGTTACTTGCTACCATATCGTGCGGAGGGGTTGGCCTCGACTTGACCGCGGCATCACGAGCCTACATAATGGAGCCGCAATGGAACCCGATGAGCGAGTCCCAAGCATTGGACAGAATCTATAGATTGGGACAGTTGCAAGAAGTCAGGACTATACGATATATTATGAAGGGGTCATGGGAGGAGCAGGTGCTCGAGCTTCAGAAACGGAAACAGGAGCTTGCAGATTTGACGCTAAACGGTGGGGAAATCAGCAAGGCTGATCTGACGTACGGCCGGTTGCAGTACTTGAAAGAATTTCTCGTTTAGAGAGTAGCACTTGCTATGGAGGAACATGGTTTCCATATCGTTGCAAAGAGTTGTCCTCACGACGTTACCCTTTCGAAGACGTAGCTGAAAATCAATATGTTTCTACCCTGCAATGAATGCAGAGGTTGATTTTCAACGAGAACAGTCATCATAGCTGCTGGGGCACCAATTATGCCTACAGGTAAGTAGAGTTATTCTAACAAACAGAGGGCCAGGTAGGATTGTGCCTATATTACGTAATCAGCCAGCAAAAGAGGCCTTTCGGAGATGCAAAAGCTGATTGGCTTGATTAAATTGGTGCCTCGAGCGGGCAGCTCATAGAAGCACGCTAGTCCGCCAACAACGCAGTGGCTGTGGCTGCAGTCGCAATTCGGGCCGCTTCGGCCAAGATAAGCTTGTCTACCAAAAGCTGCGATTTTTCGTATGAGGTGTGCCAACTGCGTTCATTGTGTTTAACTGCTTGCGACTACGCAACAATGAATTCATACGACCCGAGTGTACGTACTATATCGAACTCCTTTCCAAATTCTTTGTAGTTCTTGCACTCGGCAATGATTTCAATTTCGCATGCAAGGGATACTTAGATAGCTATATAGATGTGTCCGCCATTTGGCACTAAGCGGTGACTGCTGTTGTGCGTAGATTTCTTTCTTCTAATCAGCGACCTGTGGCACAGCTCTTTGCTGGACACAATTTTTGTATCACTCCTGGAAAGGGTCATGCCGCAACATCTTCTGTCACTACAAAATTCGTCTTTGGAAACGTGAATCGTTTACACCTAAACTCAATATTTTGGGATGGAACGCATGCAATTGGGATGTTGTCTCGGTTGTGAGTTACGAGGACCAGTTATGTACTTCATATTATGTAATCATACCCCCTTTCTATCGAGGCTTTTTGATTGGCTTCAGCTGAAAGGGTGTTCTCAAGCGCTGGGCTATAACATGACGCTAGTCCGCCAGGCCCGACTGCGCCATGACGTGAGAAGCCTTACTCCGTATTTGAGGCTCTGTCGTTTGATTCAGCCCTACCATGTGGCGTCCAAGTCCACTGACGACGATTTCAATCACAAGGGATGTCTGCACATTCTAGAACTAGAGGCTGATCGGTCAATTTCAGCAGCTCATTTCTGTGATGCACAGCGAGCCGAGTACTCCGCATTGGTTAAGGTTGACGTATGCATAGATGAAACAATGGAACGGCGAAAAGGCTCCTGAAATCTCTTGCAAGCACCTGTCAGCTAGCTACCAGTCTCAAGATTTGGAGAGAATCCGTTGAAAGACCAACACATGTAATCTAAACTCTCTGGGTTGGACTTTTAGTGGGACGATTGATTTTCGAGTTCATTCCATTATGAACCACGCACTGTCATATATTTTCATTAATGAACTCTTCTTGTCCCTACTGTTGTCATTCTTTTGTCTTTGATTCAATTAGCAATCTGCCTTTGTTGAAGTCCAGTCCTGGTAGACTGGCGTCCACTCCTTAGGGACATCTTTGTCAACCGTAGCTTTTCGTTCGCTTGCTCCCCGCACATAGCACATTCGCCCTTTCAGTGGAGCTACCTCCATCATATGATGTTGCACTATCTGATCGCTTTCGCCGCAATCTTTCTCTCGTTCAGTAACATTTCTAGTGCTGCAACTCCAGATCAATGGCGACAACGTAGCATATATCAGCTCCTTACCGACAGATTTGCTCGCACTGACAATTCGACCACAGCCCCATGTCCCGACGGCTATGCGGGGTTTTGTGGAGGCACTTGGAAGGGCATAGAGTCCCATCTGGATTACATACAAGGAATGGACTTTGATGCCATCTGGATTTCACCAATTACCAAACAGATCGATAATCCATCCAGAGCATACCATGGCTACTCCCAGCAGGACATCTACCAATTGAACTCGAATTTTGGCACGGAGCAAGACCTGAAAGACCTGTCTGCAGCACTGCATGCTCGCGGGATGTATCTGATGGTGGATGTGGTGACGAACCACTTTGGCTTTGATGGGGATATCAGCTCGGTAGACTACAGCACCATGAATCCTTTCAATACAGCTAGCGACTACCATTCCTTCTGCGAGATCGAAGATGGAAACAACATAACTCAGATTACGCTCTGCGATCTGGGCTCTGCGAGCTACCCACTTCCAGATGTCGACACCACTCTAGACTCTGTCCGAACCGAGTACAATTCCTGGATCCAGCAACTCATCTCAACTTACAATATAGACGGCCTCAGAATTGACTCTGTCAAAAACGTCGAAATCGGCTTCTGGTCCGGCTTCCAAAAAGCAGCCGAAATCTACGCCGTCGGCGAAGTCAGCGACGGCCGCGTCGACGTAGCCTGTCCATACCAAGACTCCCTCGATGGTATACTCAATTACCCCATGTTCTACCAACTCACCTACTTCTTCAACGGAACCCAACCCACATCCGCAAACCTGATCAACCTAATGCAAGCCGTCAACTCAACGTCCGGCTGCACAGACCCCACCCTCATGGCCCCCTTCAGCGAAAACCACGACCAGCCCCGCTTCGCCAATTACACGGACGACAAATCCCTCGCCGTAAATGTCGCTGCTTTCACAATACTAGCTGATGGTATCCCCATCATTTATTCCGGTCAGGAGCAGAGCTTGGCGGGTGGAAATGATCCATACAACCGCGAAGCAATCTGGCTGCAAGGATACACCGATAATCCGCTCTACACGCACATCAAATCCCTCAACCACGTTCGGAAGCAAGCGATTTCGAAATCTTCGGCTTATGTCACAGAAAGGTTACAGATCATCTATTCAGATGATCGCTATATCGTCACGAATAAGGGACCCACAGGATCGAATATCGTTGCCGTATACAACAATCTCGGCGATACGGCTTCTCGCTCGTTGAGTCTCACTGGGACTGGATTCAAAGCTAGCGGTTATGTGATTGATGTGCTGAGCTGTTCAAAAGTGCAAGTCGGCTCGGATGGAACGCTCACGGCGGTTGTGGTCGAGGGTATGCCGCTGGTTTTTGCGTCGGTGGAGATGCTGGCTGGGAGTGGGATGTGTGGGCAGTGAAATTGTGCTTGGGTTATGGGGTAAATTGGTGGTTTTGTGTTGGTGGTTGGGGTTGCTACTTGTAAATATCAATTTCTCTGTATTTATTGAATGTCATTCTATGTACAACTCGGAAATTTTGCTTTTGGATCTGGTTGTCATATCCTGTTTTGATCTCGAGGCTTTGGAGGAACGTGCGAAGTATGACTTAGCTTGCAGACCTATCTTTCTGCTCAGTCACGCGAAGGGAATGAGTGGATAATACTCTCCAAAGGTGGCACTGTCGACGCTTGTCTGTGGAACGAGTAGTTGCATGCACTGCGCAACAATCCTACGGACGAAGGTTGTGGTGAGTTATCATTAACCTTGGTATCGATCGATACCAGCTTTACTGTGGGGCAAGAGGGTAGCGTTCACAAGCTGTCGTTAGTCTAAGCATCATACACCTATCATATTGGACTCCAGGTCCAAGACTAATGTCTGGTTGATCATTGAGTCGAGGTAAGTGGCTGACCCTTCCATGAACATTCTTCCCATCAATTGCTACATCTGTCAGAGAACATACCATTGCAATAGCTACATTGCCATATCTAGCCACATACATAAAAATCGCTTTGTGGGGTATTTACCTTAGCAACCAGCCAACTCCAGCGCTTTAAATGCTGGAAATGTAGAACATACTGCTCGTTTGTCCGAAGATAATATTTTCATCGCTTGCGTTTCTTCCCGCCTTTGCCTCCCGAAGGCACCGAAACTTTGAACTCGTCACTCTCCATGTCTAGCCTGCCCCGTAGAATGCTTAGACTGATAATATCTCGAGTGTAATGTTGCCATGAAGATGAGGATGTGATGTCCTCTTGCGTGCCGATGATGATGGTCGAGGGTATATCATCTGATCCTTTCTTTGGGAGCTTGGCCAATACATTCGCCCCTGCGAGGCTAGCAATCTCCTTTAGATCTGCGAGACCGCCCGGGCCGACTTCTTTACGAGCTGAGGTTGTCCAGGCCATGTTCCACCCGTCGAAGACCTTGAGACCCTCTTTACCCCTCCCGAGAGCCTCTGTCAATGAAAAGTTCCAATCTGCTTCTCGTTCCGGGTCGCGGACGAAATGTTCCTCTATACTTTGGAGTCTGCCTTGCTTTGCGCTATCAATGACCCAGGTGTCAGTGACTAGATCTTTGCCGAGGAGGACAGCACTGATCAGTTTCGCGCTTCTCTTTAGCTCTTTTCCGACGCAGAGAACATTGCACTCGGCGACGGTTTGGACAATCTGGACGCCGTTCTTGTTAAGGAATTTTGTGAAATTAGTGGAGTCCCCAACATTTGTTGAACTTGCGAAGACTATTCTTATCTTATGTGTCTTGGCAATGGAAGGGCTCGTGTCTTCTCTGACTGCTGATCTCGTGCTGCGGATTGAGCTTGTTGGCTCGACGGAGAGAGATGGAGATGCTCTACGCTGCGTTCTTGCGGTTGAAACGCGAGAAGCAGACCGAGACCTGGGGAGTACTGCCGAAGTAGTCGGAAAGGCAGTACTTGAAGCCTGAGATGGAGACTGGGACTTAGGGTGTACTATTGGCGGTGCTGGGACTGGATTATTTTGAGGGCCATTGACCTGTATACTTTTTCCAAAAAGACTGTCTTGGCTTTCCTCTGCCGGTGGCGGTGATAGTTTTCGTTTCTTTGGCCTTGGCATGTCCTCTTCTGATTCTGTGGGCAAGTCGGCCTCTGAATAGGCCTGGTTCTCTCCTGGGGCATGAATTATGGGTTCTTGAGAACGGTCTGGTGTCGTCTTTGACCTTCTTGAGCTAAGGATTGCCGAATCCTCAGGGCTCTTGACTGTATGGTGTTGAGGTATCTGCAGCGTAGCCTCTGCAACTATACTGTCGATTCCGCTCTGCTGTTGAGGGATGTCATTCATTAAGGGGTGCGGAGCCTTCCCAAGAGGTGACCCAAGTGATGCGAAACAATTTTGCCCGGTGGCCTCCTGGATAGTTCGGATAATTGCTTGCTTTACTGGTGAGATTGGTAGATCCGGCTTCTCCTTAGTCCCAGTGATGGCTGTCTTGACAACATGGTTAAAGATTGGCGATGTTTGTGGACTTTGGGCCATTGGAGATGACAAGAGGATGGGATCTGAACGCATCTGGCTCACTTGTTGACTGTATTCGCTGTAGTTTAAGCCTTGTATATCACTGTACTCCTCTGGCACGATACTGAAAGTGGATTTCCCTATGTGAAAAGTCTCCCCTGGTCTGAGCTGAAGCATGGGTCGCATCCCGCTAGAGGTTGTTGAGCTTGCTGTGGAAGGTTTCAAATGAAATCCTAGGTGGGCTGATTGCCCGTCAAAAGCATACCCCAAGGCCTCCACCGAGACGTCTGGTGTCAAGGCTTCAAGTAAAACAAAGCCTTCCAATGTATCTTGTTTGACAGTTAGCATAATTGTAAGGCTTGGGGAGGGCACACAGACGTAGAATTGCCGAGCAATCTGTGGTGGCAGCTTCAAGCACTTCAAATTCACCATCGCTGCATTTGAGGAAATGGTTGATTTCGTTTTGTGATCGGCTTAGGCTGATGAATTTCTTCATGGGGCCTTGCCCCTCTCTGAAGTGCTGCCTCAGGCAGATCTTTTTTGTGGACATACCTTTGAGGATGAGGTATCGTTGCTGACAGTGGTTTCATGTGCTTAACATCCATGTCGATTGACACAGATTTTGCACAGTGAGCCTTGTGTTGAACGGATTGGAACAACCAACCCCGCCGCTAGCCGAGATTCGACGCGAAACGCCAAGTCACGTGATCTAACTTAGCATTTGTTAGTGCAGCTTCTAACGTCGTCTGAAATCTGGAGAAGCCACATATGAATTGTCCATACTGCAACGGACGATATTACCATACAAAATGAATGCTCCCGATCATTTTGACGCATTGGTCGCCTTCTTGATCACCGATTGGCAGCGTCCCAAAATGGCAAAATGAAACAATATTGTGGAGTTTTGCAAGAACAATACTAAGGATATTTATCGAAAATGTCAACATACCTCCGCATTTGTCTTACTTTTGCTTGCTATACAGCAAATCATTGGATAGCTGTTTGATATTGTATTACCTTGTCTTAATTATGTTGCTCTCGTCGTGGCCTCGCAATTCGCATCCGTTGGCGACAACTTGATTCACTGCGCCATATCGTCGCCGAAAATCCATGCTCGTATTGTCTGTAGAAAGTGTCTACATTGATGCTTCTTGGCTTGGCAGTATCTTGGTATTGTCATTTCAAATCCCTCCTGCTCAGGGTCTAGGAAACAACAATACTAATGGTTTGAGTGCTTGAACGTGATGCCGCTTGCAATTAGTGCTTCTTCCTCTTTTGCACCTGCACTCTCACAGCTCACATTTGTCATGCACCATTAATCCTTGAAGACCTACTGCTGGACAGCTTGTTCTCTCCCACCTTTCTCTCCATCCACAGATCGATTGTCATCGCTTCGTCTCCTCTCATTATCATATCTCAAATCATCTCCATCTCATCTCCGTTTCATCTCCTAGTCATCTCTTACCGTTAGCAAGGCCGATACATAGCAAGAAGCACGGTTGATATTCCTCAGGATGGCCAACTCAACCTCGTTCGATCCTTACCAGCAATCGTTCACCCTTTTGGACGAGAACGGCAACCCCTTTAACGTTACCATCCCTGACGTAGACAGCTTTGTCCAGTACAACGCCCAGACCTTGATCAATTTCAGCTGTCAGCTAGGAGCGTGCATGGTACTAGTCTTCGTCCTCCTCCTTCTCACCAAGGAGAACAAGCGCACCTCACCAATCTTCATTGTCAATACCCTGGCCTTGGTTCTCAACACTATTGGCAACGCCACCGGTATCGCCTACTTCGTAGGACCTTTCAATGAGGCTTATGCCTACTTCGCTGACGATTACTCCCAAGCCCACACTGGCGACTATGCGACCTCGGTGGTCTCGACATTCATGTGGTTCCTTGTCATGGTATGCGTCGAGATCTCGCTTTGCCTACAGACTCGAGCCGTGTGTGTCACTCTCCGCAAGGCCTACCGGGACTCCATATTTGCGATCTCCTTGATGATTGCGACCGCTTCGGTAGCCGTTCGATTGGCTTACAGCATCGAGAATGCCAAAGCTATCGTTGCTCTGCAGACCGGTAATGCTTTGAATTCTTTACAAGACGCGACGACCATCACAACCACAATTACCATCTGCTGGTTTTGTGCAGTCTTCGTCACCAAGCTGGCTTTTGCGCTTCATCAGAGGAAGAAGCTTGGTCTGGGCCAATTCGGTCCAATGCAGATCATCTTTATCATGGGTTGCCAGACTTTGTTCATTCCAGGTATGCACGAGCAACAACATGCTCAAGGATATCTACTTCGGAGCTAACACCATTTCTAGTGATCTTCGTCATCCTGCAGTACACCACTCAGGTCCAAGCCATGTCCTCTTGGGTCCTTACCTCCGTCTGCATCTTCTTACCACTGTCATCGCTGTGGGCTTCAGCCTCCCTTGACAGCCGTTTCCAAGATTCGAAGGGACAGAATTACGGTGGCAAGGTGCTCCCGACTTACGCGACTGAATCGACTGCACATACAAGTGGCAAGAGTTTCAATAAGCCCATCAGTCCATCGCACAATAGCACTACCCACGTCAGCTCCAGCGCAGCAAGTCCTCGCCGCGATAGCCAGAATATGGTCTTCAGGGACCTTGAGGCTCAAGGTTTGGCGGGCACTGGAGAATTTGTGGGCAAGGAATGAGAGCAGGACACCATCTTAGATGATGGTGAGGAGCAGCAGAGAAGTGGCTCCGGGAGGGAGCTACTGAGGTAGAGGCGTTCCCTATCGCCCACTTACATACAACAGCATACCTGGTCGCTCACGTTCCAGGGGAGATGGAACTCACTCGGATAAGCTGATATCGTACATTCTTTGACGTCGGACCCTCAGCCTAAGCTTTCGATTTAAGTAATTTTAATAATGCAAGAAACTTGTTTTCCAACCATATCAAAGAGTGTGTGACCGTGAAACCGTTCGCCATTGGCCGTAGCAACTCCCTGCTTTTGGGTTCATGAATTGCTTTTTCGGGCAGCTGCTGTACTTGGCCTTGCCTACCCCTCATAGTCTTCTCTCATTGTCTCTTCAACTGGAACGATATCAAGGTTAAAGACATCTCATCAAAGCCCAATATGTACACGTTGACACGAACCAATAAGAGCGCAAGCCCCCATCTTTTCCAACGCCCGCTAACAAAGCGCACGTCCCACGGCCCTTAATCCGGCCTGTTAACTTGCCACTGGTGGATCAGCGTCTCGCTTCCAGAGATTATCAATGCTTGACGTGCATCTTGCTGCACAGATGCAGGGGTAGCCTTACTGGGCTGTTTCTCCAAGCAGAAGAGCGGCTGTTGGTGTATCAGGTTTTTGCCAGCGGAGAGAACGGGAGGGGGCAATGGAAGCGTGCTTGCCGTGGAGGAAATGCACTCATAGACCTGCTCATTGGAGGGGACGAGAGCAATTGCGAAGCAAGCGAAAGATCTCCAGCGCTGAGCCACCCTAAACACCCCTGAGCACCCCTAAGATTAAGCCCTGGATGCAGCTTACCTTAGTGAGCTTGGATAATTCTAGTTCTAAGGAGGGGTTTGGGCGGAAGATCGACCTGGCGATCATCCCTCATTCTATTTTCAATCGACATTGAACGAGGCACTTCTCGACTCTGACTGGTGAACTCAGCTGCATTGATTATCATGCAGACCTTCACGCGCTCCCTTTCCGCTCTAAATCGTCAACGATAACAGACATGAAATCATGAATAGCTCCAAAAGCAACGACTGCAGGCACGACTACATGTACACATGCTCGTACACATGAATGGGGGCTGCACCTTGCCACCACACCCTCCCCACTCTAGTTCTCTACCCCTCCATTCAGTCGAATCTTAGACGCATAAGGTGATACGTTCGCCTCTACGGGATATATTGGACTTCAAGGCGTAATACTTACACCTGCTTGGCTGGCCAACGTTTTTTGGTAGCCTTAGAATCTGACGGACGCATTTTGATCTTCCTCTTCAACGACACCTTCTTCAGTATCAGCTGACTGTAGCTGATTACTGACCAAAACTTGCGGTAATACTAATAGACAATGTGTGTCAAGCCTGGTAAATTCCAGTCAATTGCTTGATCCATTTTCCGACCAATGCACCCCTCTGAGGGACCATGGCGGATTCTGCGAGTCCCTACAGTCTGACTGAGACCACACCTTTGACTGGACCGAGTAGTCTAGGTAGTACCTTCGACGCTCAGGGCCTTCCCACGGTACATGAAGTACCCCAACACAAGGCCGCCTATGTTGACAATGCCTCATTGGATGGCCGACAATACACTGGGAGGAAAGCTTCTGCAGGATCTCGCGAAGCCAGCATCGAGAGCTCAATTGGACCAAGATATAACGAAAAGCAAATAGAGGACAATTCGCATCGCCTTCGTCATACAGGGCCCCCAAGAGCAACACAGAATGAATGGCGACGATCAGACTCACCTTCTGTCATACTCAACAATGGCACCCAGCGTCACACCACAGTGGATGGGATCTCGAGGCCGACGAATGTGAGAAAGGAGAAGAAGAGCGGCTTCAGAAATACTCTACGTCGAATGTTCAGCAGGAAGGCTACGAGGAACACGATCAATGTGCCAAACACGGCGGTGTATTCTCAACACGTAAGCGGCTTTTTGCTGCCCTGGGCGTATCAATGGGTTACTGACTCCCTTGCAGGACCCAGAAGAGTTCATCACGTCAACAACGAACGTCAAATCGACGCGGTCTGCCTCAGCGCCCACCCATGATCTCATGCGTACCAGTGGTCTGAGTTCACATCCGCCTCATCAGAAGATTCCTAGCCCACCTCCTCCGGCCGCAGAGCCAGAGCAAGTCCCTTCCCAGCCACAACGCGTTGCCCCTGAAAGACCGGCGAGGCCACGACGAGCGAGCGTACCAAGCTTGATATTGAACAGGCAAGAGATGGAGGCTGTAGAGGCTACGATGACTGGTCTAGGCCTGCAGAATGCTCCAGAACAGGCAGTCGATGCTCAAAACATTGGCTTTGCGGTTACAAATGGGAGCAATCCAAAGCGAAGGTCACGATCTGTTGGTGCATTTCGCGACACTGAGCATCGCATGTCCCCCATACAATGGAGAAAATGGCGGAGAAGAAGCGACGAGATCAAATATTGGAGACAAAGCACAGACCTGACCTCCTTGAATGGCATCAAGAGCTTGGACTCGCCACTTGTTGCTCAAAAAGATGAGCTAGATACCGCAGACGATGATGACCGAAACATCGGCGAGCATAATGCAGCCTTCAACTTCGGGCTACCAGACGCGCCCTTACAGGATCAAGAACGGATCGGCTTGGAAGAGCGAATCATCACTCTAGAAATCAAATTGATGGATTTCGAATACGCCATCTCGAAGTTACAAGCCGGGTCTACCTCACCCTCCCGACGGCATTCCCAATTCGAGAGTGGAACCCGAGAGTCTATAGACAGCTACTCAGAAGAACTAGCGACTCCTATGGGGCCTATACCCTCAATGCCGCAAACATCGCCGCCTGCATCACCCTCAAAATTTGCTCAAGACAGCACCCCTAAACCTCGACCTACGAGCGTTGCTACTACGCTCAAGCCTGGCCATTCCGGCCACACCGCACAACGCAAAGGCTCCGTAGACCAGAGCACTCATTCTAGTCTCGCTAGCCTTACCATTGATCATTATACCACCCTTATTACCCTAATCCGACACGAACAGTCCGCACGAATGCGGCTCGAACAGCAGGTCTCAGTGCTCCAAGGACGACTAGACCACCTCTCACAGCCTCAGTCTTCGCACTCTTTGGCCAATTCGATCTCGCAGCATTCACATTCGCGCTCACTGTCATCCCAGCATCGACGACGAGGATTCGTTGAGACGCCTGCTCGAGCCGGTGCCCAATTCCGACAGCCAAGACCCAGATCGAGTACTTATGATACTGAGACTGATACTGATGATGACCAGTACCATGATGTCTACGTTACGCCAGGGGCTACGCCTGTAGAAAGGGGCGAGTATGAGAGGGGTGCTTTTGATAGGGTGGAAGTGGAGGAGGGGATGGCTTTCTAGGCTTGGAGCCCATATGACTTGTCATGTTATGACCAAATACAACGATTTAGGGAAAAGTGCTGGGCACTTCGGAAAATGCCTATGATTTTGGACTCGAAAAGAGCGATTCAATTCTTGGCTGCAACATGCAGCATTTTTTCTCACACACTTAGAGCTGTTCTGCGGAGTTGGTATACCCTTACCTTTGGAGACAATGAAACAATGATGGAATGGGAGTACAGCGATCTTTTCTTGCATTCGAGAACATGTATAACACGATTCATGGAGGCTTGGATGATTGCATGATTGGGCGGGCTAACTTTGCGGAGAGCGATTTGCCACAACAGATTCTCAATGGAATACACAAACTTCTGATCACCAGCACTCAGGCCTTGACCTCGATAAATTTGTGTTGCCATTGCGCTACTCATTTCCACATCTGACATGCATGATGCTTTGAATATTCCAGTCAGCCACATAGGGGCAGTATCGGCAAAAAAAGGTCCTATATGCGCTCCATACATTTCTGGTAGCGCAAACGCATCTTTCAGGAGGCACATCCAACTAGCCAGCCTTCGGAGAGTTACCCCCACGTCAAAGACCCGAGGCGCGAGTACTGAAGAGACGCTACTCTTAGAGTCGTCACCTCGTTTCATCATCATTTTCGGAGCAGGGGGTGCATGGGGAATCTTGGTGCTGCGTAAATGGCGCTCTTCGAGTGGCACCTATGCCATTGCTATCATCTGAGTGGCCTCTGAATCCCATGACTGCAAGAGCAGTGTATCTTCCAATCTGCTTCCTGCGTATCCTTTTTTCATGCAGAGCCTCTTCCCATGCACTACCTACCCGAACCTTTTCAAAATTGAGACTGTGTCTGAACCCCCAACAAAACTCCCGTATTCCTCACCGCCCCATTCCCATTCCCAAAGCAACAACATTGTTGGAAATTCTTATCCCGGTCCAATCCTGGGCCTATGTAGTTTATACCATCAGCTTCATCCCCACATCCACACGTTACCCAGATGAAAGTTCCACATACATATCATGATGCTCACTCAAATTGCTTAGATAGCGATTCAGCTCTTCCACACGCTCTTTATGCGTCTTGGTGCCTTCGCGCTTTAGGCGTTCGTCTAGCTGCGAGATAGAATTAGTAAAATTACTACAGAGATATAAACAATGATATTGGGTCCTGGGGGGGTTGAAATACCCTCTTCCGTCTCCGCTCCTCATGCCTCAGCTCAGCTTCTGTCTTGCCTGCTCGTGATGGTGGTGGAGTAGCGGCCTCATCTCCTCTATCACCATTTCTTTCCTGACCCTCATCATTCTTAGCAATGGGTGCTTGTTCAGAGTCTTCAACTGATTCTGGCGTGATTCCATCTTTGTCCTGTGCTGGTTTATCGAGGATGTCTGTAGTGGGAGTTGACTGGGGATTCGAATCTGGCTTTGGCTTTTTCTTCTTGTGCTTTTGGATTTTGGAAGATGGATTGACGCCTTTGAGCTTGAGGCCGCCGCCTACGGCGGCGGTGTAGTCGTCGCCGGGCATGGATAGTTGTTAGGAGGGAGAGGGCGAGAGGTGGGATTTGGGGTTTAGGGTTTGACGGTCGTAAGGCTGAGATCTGGGGTAATTCTTGGCAATTCTGGTACGCTATCTTGGTCAGGTTTTTGGGGTCGGGTAAATACTTACTGTTAGATCCAGAATTTTTTAGACTTACTCAGAAGAGGACCAAGTTTTGCCAAGCTCAGGCTTTTGGTGTGTATGAAATCTTCATCGTTAGATCCAGAATATTAGACTTACTCAGTAGAGGACGGGTTTTACGCCTACTTATCCAGTGTTGTACGCGTGGGTGGCTCTTGAATATTGATCGCCCGCTACCATTGCGATATTCACACTCCCCCAAGATGAGCTCTCGCATAGCCCGAGATACAGTAAAGGCGGCGATTTCAATTTCGGCAGCTGAAATGCTCCCACGACGACAAACAAGGGCATTTGCAGCATCTTTACAAGCCTTCGCGTACGAAGGTCACGCTCCCAATAAGGAATCGCCAAGAAAGAGAGTCAAGACTGAGATTCCTAGCGAGGATGACTCTTCTCTATCATCGTCAGAGTCGGTTAGCCCTTTCGACATTGAGGATCTCCCTTTCAGCGCATCGCCGAATCGAAAGCGGAAAAGGGGTCTCGACACTCCATCTACAGCACTCACATCCGTCTCTACAGCTACAAGCACTCGCACCTCGCCTTATAAAGCTGGCGTGAAGGACGATCTCGGTACGATAGGCAAGAAAAAGAAGGCGCCTCGGAAGCCTGCGAAACGGATTGTCAAGGAGAATGGGGAAGAGGAGATCCAGCCTCCGCCCAATTGGGAAGATATTTACGCCGCTGTACAGGAGATGCGAAGAGAGCGACTAGCGCCTGTTGATACAATGGGCTGCGAGACTCTTGCTGAAGAACAATCTTCCCCGCGAGACAAGCGTTTCCAAACTCTCATCGCTCTCATGCTTTCTTCACAAACTAAAGACACCACTAATGCAATCGCCATGGGTCGCCTTCAAAATGAGCTACCTAGACCGGGACTCACGTTGGAGAACATATTGGCGGTGGACCCGGTCAGGCTCAATGAGATGATTTATGTAGTGGGATTTCATAACAATAAGACGAAATATATCAAAGCTGCAGCGCTGATACTACGAGATGAGTGGGCGGGAGATATACCAGACACAATAGAAGGTCTTATGTCGCTCCCCGGTGTTGGACCCAAAATGGCATACCTGTGCTTGAGCGCGGCTTGGGGTAGGACGGAGGGTATAGGAGTTGATGTGCATGTGCATAGAATTACGAATCTGTGGGGTTGGCATGGGAAACCGACGAAGGGACCGGAGGAGACTCGAGCTGCTCTGGAGAGTTGGTTGCCAAAAGAGAAGTGGCATGAGATCAATCATCTGTTGGTCGGGTTTGGCCAGACTATTTGCTTGCCAGTGGGCAGGAAGTGTGGGGAGTGTACCTTGAGTGAAAAGGGTTTGTGTCCTAGCGCGGTTGTGGAGAAGAAGAAAGTTGCGAAGAAAGTGAAGAGGGAGGTGGTGAAGGATGAGGTTGGGGTGATCCATGTCCAGGAGGAAAAGGAAGTGGTGGTTAAAGAGGAGGATATTGTTGCTGAAGATATCCCATAACATCCGTAAAGTTCTATGAAGTGTAAAATATGATCTAGATCCTTTGGGCAGAGCCATGAAATCCCTTCAAAGTCATTCACTATTGCTATGAGGAAGTTTTGGAACGAACAAGAGCAAGTGACCGAGCGCAGCCTTGCTGGCCTCGTGGTTTAACGTGGGGTTGAGCCCTGAAAAAGTTTTAGCGGCATCAATCCTTGGCCCGCCGCTGTTGAAGGTTCGACTCACCATCGCTATCGCCACCAAAGGGCGCGATCCAAGGAACACCATAAGATCGCTTGATCACTCTCAATTCTTTGGAACGTTCGAATCTACTTCTCCACTCCGAAATTCGCTCTACTACTGCGCAGTAGCCGCAACTCCTTTTTGTAGCCCTTCGAGATGGCGGACCCAAATAACATCTCGCAGTACAAGTATGCTGCTATGTCCAATTTGGTCTTGCAGCATGACAAGAGATTCTCAACCCGCCGCAATGATGAAGTCACAGGCGATCCCGAGTCCCTGGCCGGGCGCATCAATATCCGAGACATGGGTTCTCGAGACGCTCGCGAAAGTGCACCCAAGGCTAAGAAGAAGACTACAGATCTCAAAGATGTAGAGCGAGGCAGTATAAGAGAAGGGCAAGATGTTCTTGAGCGAGAGCAGAAGAAGAGAAAGCGTGGTGAACCGCAGCAATTACGTGGTGCTGGGATATTGTCAGCGGCGGATGCGCTGGTGGAGGGCTTGAAATATAGACCACGGACACCGGCGACGCGGCAGACGTATGATTTAATCCTTACGACTACGGCGAATAGTTTGGGTGATGTGCCGCATGAGGTTGTTCGAAGCGCTGCGGACGCTATACTAGAGCTGCTTAAAGATGAGAACATGAAGGATTTTGATAAGAAAAAGGAAATTGACGATCTGCTCGGAATTACAATGGGAAGCAAGGAGTTTAATGAGCTCGTAAATTTGGGCAAGAAGATTACGGATTATGACGGCCAGGACGAGGATGTGAATATGGATGAAGATGGGGCTCAGGAAGAAGGAGCTGAGTTGGATGAGAGACAAGGTGTTGCTGTTGTCTTTGATGAAAGCGATGATGATGAGGAGGAGGGCGGTAGGCAAACTTTTGAGGTCAGAGATGAGGATGAGCCCTCTTCTGACGAAGAGCCCGATGAGGCTGAGGCAAGCAAAGAGGACACTGCTGATGGAAAGCCGAAACAAGATCCCGTCGAGGACGCGGAAGAGGGTGAAGAGCTAATCATCGACGGCAATATTGATGCATCTGGCACTAAGAGATCCAAAAGGCCTGAGAAGAACGTTGTCTCTGTACGCGATATAGACGCCTATTGGCTCCAGAGACAGGTTGGCGCTATATATGACGATGCACATACGCAACAAATGAAAACCCAGGAAGCATTACAGCTACTGTCCGGTGTTTCAGAAGACGGCGAAGAGAAGCCGCTTCGCGAAATTGAGAACGAGCTCATGGAACTCTTCGACTGGGAACACCATGAGCTCGTTGAGAAGCTCATCATGAATCGAGACAAAATCGTCTGGGTCACTCGATGGCGAAGAGCTGCAGAGGACGAGGCCGCTAGAATCGCATTGGAGCGCGAAATGGTGGCTGAAGGCCATAGAGCTATTCTTGATGAGCTCGAAGGCCGAGGTGAAGAAGACGCGGATGGTCTCCCGAAGCCCAGTAAGAAGATCAAACTCGATCTCATGGACGTTGATGTCCCCTCAGGCCCCGTTAATGGCACCACGAAGAAGGAGGATGGGGCCTTAGTGGGAGGCCTGCAGCCCAAGAGACTCATCAACCTGGAAAACCTCGTCTTTGATCAAGGAAATCATCTCATGACTAACCCTCAGGTCAAACTTCCTCTAGGATCCACAAAACGGACTTTCAAGGGATATGAAGAGATTCATGTGCCAGCGCCTAAACCACGCAAAGACGCAAGTGAGCGAGACAATATGCCGACCACTGAATTACCCGAGTGGGCGAGACAAGGTTTTGGCAGCTCGAAATCACTGAATCGCATCCAGACGAAATGTTTTCCCACAGCCTTCAATGACGATGGCAACATGCTTATTTGTGCCCCGACTGGTTCCGGAAAGACCAATGTTGCAATGCTTGCAATACTCAGAGAGATTGGTAAGAATCGAAACCCGGAGACTGGGGAGATCAATTTGGATGACTTCAAAATTGTTTATATCGCACCATTAAAGGCTTTGGTTCAAGAGCAAGTCGGCAATTTTGGAAAACGACTGGAGCCCTACGGGATTAAAGTTTCTGAGCTTACAGGTGACCGGCAGCTCACGAAGCAACAAATTGCAGACACGCAGATCATTGTCACTACGCCCGAAAAGTGGGACGTCATAACGCGCAAGGCAACTGATATGAGCTATACCAACCTTGTTAGACTTATCGTCATCGATGAGATACACCTTTTGCACGACGATCGAGGTCCAGTGTTGGAAAGCATTGTCAGCAGGACAATTCGTAAGATCGAACAGACAGACGATCCAGTACGACTCGTCGGCCTTAGTGCCACACTTCCTAACTATCGAGATGTGGCAAGCTTCCTCCGAGTCGATCCTCTCAATGGACTGTTCCACTTCGATGGATCCTACAGACCATGTCCTCTTCGTCAGGAGTTCGTTGGTGTAACAGACAAAAAAGCCATCAAGCAACTCAAAACCATGAACGATGTCTGCTATACCAAGGTCATGGAGCAAGTTGGCCAGAATAAACAGCAGCTGTTGATCTTTGTACATTCTAGGAAGGAGACTGCTAAGACTGCGAAGTATATCAAGGACAAAGCCTTGGAGATGGAAACAATAGGGCAGATCCTTCGGAGTGATGCCGCCAGTCGTGAGATTTTGGAAGAAGAATCTGGACAAGTGATGGACCGAGATCTAAAAGAGCTCATGCCGTATGGGTTTGGTATTCATCACGCCGGTATGAGCCGCTCTGATCGTAGCTCTGTTGAAGATTTATTCGCGGATGGGTCAATTCAAGTCCTCGTCTGTACTGCGACTTTGGCATGGGGCGTCAATCTACCTGCTCATACTGTCATCATTAAGGGTACACAGATCTATTCTCCTGAAAAGGGCAGCTGGGTGGAGCTGAGTCCTCAAGATGTCTTGCAGATGCTCGGCCGTGCTGGACGGCCTCAGTACGACACATTTGGCGAGGGCATTATCATAACAACGCAGACTGAGATGCAATACTATCTATCGCTCATGAATCAGCAGCTTCCAATTGAGAGTCAGTTTATCAGCAAACTAGCCGACAATTTGAACGCTGAGATAGTGCTTGGCAACGTCCGAACTCGCGACGAGGGTGTTGAATGGCTAGGGTACACCTATCTATTCATACGAATGTTCCGGTCGCCAGGCTTATACAGCGTGGGAGCAGAATACGAGGATGATGATGGCCTCGAACAGAAGCGTGTTGATCTCATTCACTCAGCTGCCACAGTCCTTGAGAAGTCAAGCCTTGTCAAATATGACAAGAAAAAAGGCACACTACAGGCCACAGAGCTTGGACGAATTGCTTCACATTACTACATTACCCACAATTCGATGTTGACGTACAACCACCACATCCAGCCCATGATTACGCCAATCGAGCTCTTCCGGATCTTTGCTCTTAGTGATGAATTCAAGTACATCCCTGTCAGACAAGACGAGAAGCTAGAACTGGCAAAATTATTAGGACGTGTACCAATACCAGTCAAGGAGAGCATTGAAGAGCCGCAAGCCAAGATCAACGTTCTTCTCCAGGCGTTCATATCCCGACTCAAGCTCGAAGGCCTTGCTTTGATGGCAGATCTGGTTTATGTCACCCAGTCCGCAGGCCGTATTCTTCGTGCTATCTTCGAGATCTGTTTGAAGAAAGGCTGGTCATCAGTTGCAAAGACGGCGCTTGACCTGTGTAAAATGGCTGAAAAGCGCATGTGGCCTACTATGACGCCTCTTCGACAATTTCCAGCATGTCCAAGAGACATCATACAGAAAGCAGAGAAAATTGACGTGCCCTGGTCAGCATACTTTGATCTTGATCCTCCGCGTATGGGCGAGCTTCTTGGCATGACTAGGTCTGGTAAGACAGTCTGCGGTCTGGTCCAAAAATTCCCAAGATTGGAAGTCCAGGCTCAGGTCCAGCCTGTCACAAGGTCTATGTTAAGGATCGAGCTTACCATTACTCCCAACTTCGAATGGGACGACTCTGTGCATGGGTTGGCGGAAAGCTTTTGGATCCTGGTTGAAGACTGCGATGGTGAGGACATACTGTTTCATGATCAATTCATCCTCCGAAAGGATTATGCGGTATCTGATGTGAATGAGCACTTGGTCGAGTTTACGGTCCCAATTACCGAGCCAATGCCACCTAATTACTTTGTCACTATCTTGTCCGATAGATGGCTGCAATCAGAGACCAAGCTCCCAGTCTCCTTCGAGAAGCTAGTCCTGCCCGAAAAGTTCCCTGCACATACACCATTGCTTGATCTACAGCCTTTACCAGTCGCTGCGCTGAAGAGAGATGACTTCAAAAGCCTGTATCCACAATGGGAGAGATTCAACAAGGTCCAGACACAAGTCTATAACTCACTCTTCACTACCAATGACAATGTCTTTGTCGGAGCCCCGACCGGCGCTGGTAAAACAGTCTGTGCCGAGTTCGCCATTCTACGCCACTGGACACGGCTAACAAAAGGGAGGGCTGTCTACATCGCTCCATTCCAGGAGCTTGTTGACCAGAGGCTGATCGATTGGTCGGAGCGTTTCAGCAATGTCGCTGGTGGCAAGCAGATTCTCAAGCTCACGGGTGAAATCACTGCCGATCTCAAGATCTTGGAGAAGGGCGACTTAGTTCTAGCTACGCCGGCTCAGTGGGATGTACTCTCTCGCCAGTGGCAACGGCGGAAGAACGTGCAGACTGTGCAGCTCTTCATCGCCGACGAGTTACATATGCTTGGTGGTCAAGGCGGCTTCATCTATGAGATCATAGTCTCCCGAATGCATTATGTTGCATTACAAACAGACAATGATATGCGCCTAGTAGGATTGAGTGTCTCGCTATCCAATGCTCGCGATATTGGCGAATGGATCGGAGCCACTAAGCACACTATCTACAATTTCAGCCCACATGTCCGACCTGTGAAATTGGAACTACATATTCAGTCCTTCACAATCCCTCACTTCCCGTCTCTGATGCTGGCGATGGCAAAGCCAACATATGCTGCAGTCTTGGCAATGGCACCTTCCAAGCCGGCGATGATTTTTGTGCCCAGCCGCAAGCAGGTCAGAGCTACCGCTCTCGACTTGCTAGGAGCATGTATAGCCGATGATGACGAGGATAGGTTTCTGCACACAAGTATTGATGAGATTGCGCCGCTTTTACAGCGCGTCAACGAGAAAGCGCTTGCCGACTCGATTTCGCATGGTATAGGCTACTTCCATGAAGCTCTCAGCATTAATGACAAGCGTATTGTTTCTCACCTCTACTCGATTGGCGCTCTCCAGGTAATGATCGCCTCTCGAGATGTCTGCTGGGAGCTCAATTGTACTGCATATCTAGTCATCGTCATGGGTACTCAGTACTACGAAGGCCGCGAGCATCGATACATTGACTATCCAATCAGTGAGATTTTACAAATGTTTGGGAAGGCCAGCCGACCGCTTGAAGACAAGGAGAGCAGAGGTCTGCTTATGGTGCCGGCCACGAAGCGCGAATACTACAAGAAGTTTCTGAATGAAGCCCTCCCAATCGAGAGTCACCTTCAAGTCTATATGCACGATGCTTTCGTTTCCGAGATCAGTACCAAAATCATTGCTTCCACTCAAGACGCCGTCGACTGGGCTACTTACACGTATTTCTATCGACGTCTCCTTGCAAACCCGAGCTACTACGGATTAACGGACACGTCACACGACGGCCTGAGCACACATCTGTCGGAGCTGGTCGAAAACACTCTCAAAGACCTATCGGAAGCCAAGATCATCGAGCTTGACGAAGAAGATGACAGCATCACCCCACAGAATGCGGCCATGATAGCAGCGTACTACAACATATCTTTCATCACCATGCAGACATTCTTGCTCTCATTGTCAGGACGCACCAAGCTCAAAGGCATCCTAGAAATTGTCACCTCTGCCACAGAATTCGAGTCGATCCAGATACGAAGACATGAGGACCACATCCTTCGTCGGATCTACGATCGTGTCCCCGTAAAAATGGCTCAGCCTGTCTACGAATCTCCCCATTTCAAAGCCTTTGTGCTCCTCCAAGCCCACTTCTCCCGCTTGCAACTACCTGTAGACCTCGAAAAAGATCAAGAAATCATCGTCTCTAAAGTCCTCAACCTCCTAAGCGGCTGCGTAGACGTTCTCTCCTCTGAGGGCCATCTGAACGCCATGAGCGCAATGGAGATGTCCCAAATGGTAGTACAAGCAATGTGGGATCGCGATAGCCCGCTGAAGCAAATTCCTCATTTCTCGAACGAAGTCATCAAAGCGGTCAACGACTTCGGCGCCAAGGACATCTTCGAATTTATGGACCTGATGGACCCATCTGAAAATAAGGACTACGACAAGATGATCAAGCGCATGTCGCTCGACAACAAACAACTCGCTCAAGCAGCCGCCTTCACAAATAGTAAATACCCCAATGTCGAGATCGACCTCTTGGTCGAGGACCCAGAAGACATCACCACCAACTCTCCCGCCTACCTCAAAGTTTCTATAACACGCGCAATGGATGAGGACGAGGAACCCGATACCACTGTACACGCGCCTTTCTATCAGCAAACGAAGATGGAGAACTGGTGGCTAGTGGTTGGCGATGAAAGTACGAAGAATCTTCTGGCCATCAAGAGGATTACTATCGGGAAGAAGTTGGATGTGAAGTTGGAGTTTGTTCCGACGAGAGTCGGGGAGCAGGATTTGACATGTTATCTGATGTGTGATAGCTATGTTGGTGTGGATCAAGATCCAACGTTTAAGATTACGGCGGCCGAAGGGATGGAGGAAGATGAGGAAGAGGACGAGGAAGAATGAGCAAGAGCTTCCGGTCAGGGGGAGAGGATTAGAAGCAAGTCAACAAATGAATTTGATACCCATTTTCGCATGCTTAGAGGTTCAAGATAATATTCTTGATTACTAGCGCCTACAAAGTGATGGCAATTGCGACCTCTAACTGCTAGCTCCAGATTCAATGTTCTAGCATGTAGCAGCCTTGGAGGCAATCACGGTCGGCTTTGGCCATCGAATGGGATCTCAAGCTCGCACTAGATTACCAATCACGCAAATCGAGGTGTCTTCAGCATCATTGAACAATGTCTACTGGGCTCTGTTTTTGGACTTCTTTGGTGTGACATGTTGATTATAAAGGATGGGTTAGAATGGGACTAAGCATTACGGATCAGAATTATGTTGATTGTACCAATTCTTGTTTACGAGGCATGCGTATCATTCTTCGTCCGCGGTATCTACGGCAATCTCAGATTTGACATCATAGCGAGGCGTACTGTCTCTTGGTTTCTGTAGTGCTACGTTGTATTCCAAAGGCGATCTCGACCGACATCTAGCCAAATATGGCTTCCTCTAATAGCCTGTACGAGTCCCAAAACTTCTCCAGAGCGTTACCGGAGACCGTTATCATGGCGAAGAATCGTGAATAGTACCATCGAGTTCGTCAACGACTCTGTCATCCCTTACCTCACTTTTTCATCCATGGCTCGCTTGTCAAGCTGTCCGCAGCGTTTCCGGTGTAGCAAGACTGTTAATAGGGTTTGTGCTTCGAAGACTTATCCTCGACAACGTCTTTTTATCGCTGGACAATGACAAACGGAGCCACCGAAGGATGTTGAGTCGTCATCGTGGAATGCCTTTATTCCAGAACAATGGCCATGCTTTCTACAAGACTTTTCTCTTTGGTAGATTTTTGACTGCATAGTTCGACTCTCGATAAGTATCTCTTCGACCCTCATTCCCTTCGATCCTCATTCCACGAATACTTCAACAGAATCACCATAATCTACCATTGTATTCAAGGAAACCTCGAAGAAAGCACTTCGATCTCCCACCCACCATCATAACCAAACAATACATCACAATGGCCCAATCTACCCCCACATCCTCACCCCCATCAAATCCCGGAACATGGTCCTGGTGGCTCTGCAAAAAATGCTACCAAAAGTTCCCCAGCATCCACCAACCCTGCGACTCCACTCCTTCCCCTCCCGTCAACCTATGTTCCGCAAACCTTGGTCTCGGAATACCCAGCATGAATTGCGAATACGAGCGTCTTACCCCTACAGGATCTCGAAATGCCGCAATGACTATCATACTCGAATCGCAAGAGAGGGGTCCGCTCGATCGCGCCCTCTATTATGACGACTCGGTTCATAGCAGCTATCTGGCGCCAAACCATCAAATGGCGATGTGGAGTGATATGCATTGGGTAGATGAGTGTACGGCGCCAGAGTGTGGTGGACTGGGGAAGCATACGTTCCGTGATTGCTGTATTGGCGCGAAGTGTGTGAGTAGTAGTTGTGGTGTTGGGGGGGAGCATACCTATGGGGATTGCACGATTAAGCGACCAGAGGGGCTGATGAGTGAGGAGATGATCGAGGAGATGATCAAAGAGGTGCTTGCGGACGTCCGTACTTCTAAGAATTCTAGGAAGAAGGAGAGGGTGGGAGTGAGGCGGAGTGCGAGGTTGGCGGCGAAGCAGAAACCTAGCTATGTCTCTGGTGGTCGTTCGAAGAAGTGATTGGAAAAAAAGCGAGCACGAGGGTGTTGCTTTTGCTGTGGTATCACACTTTCTTTGAGACTTAGCATATGAGCACTAATTAGCGCTGTCGCGCGTTACACTCTCTCAAAATCCTTCTTATCATGCTGTGATCTTATGTACTGTTACCGAGGCCATTTCTCATCTTACCCTTCCTTGTACATGCTGCTTGAAATGACCGTCAAACTAGCAAGCTGTCCATACAGTGTAGCAGTCGTGAGTTCCAAGGTCACAACTTATCAGTCAGAGAGACGGCTATATAATTGAGAACCATCCTTAAGCTCAATCCTGATAGCCGACCTTAGCTGGAAGTTGCGTCGACTTGACAGGCATTCAGTCCGCGAAGGGTCGCTAGCAAATTCTTATCAATTGAGATGATAAGAAGCTAAACCTCATTTGTTGGGTAGGTTTCTTTTCTTGCCCCGAAAGACTTGGTCCCTTACCGCATTGTGTTTCCTTTTGCAGTGCCCGATGTCTCGTACACGAACTGGCAATTGCAGTCTTGAGCACATATCTCAGTTCACCGAGAATCCAGTACCACAGGACATTCAAAATTATCCATTATCCTTTTCCAAGGTAAGATGCATGGAACAAGGGATTCGAGAAGCTTAGAACAAAGCGAACGATTATGTTAATACTCGCTTGTAGGTTAAAATATAGATATTAGTGCACAAGTCTAGATGCTATTCCTAGTGGAAATCGACATGCATTGAAATAACGGCAGGCGTAATGAGCGCATCAATGACAATAGCAGAGACAGAATTGCTAGACCGAAACCGAATCAAAGAGACCAGACAAGGAAACCCCAAAATAACAGTGTTCCCCCATTTTCCCAGAACAAAACATCGACTTACCTTGTTGTCTTACCTAGAAGTTCGAATTGTAAAAGAACCGCCAGCAATCTGCACTCGGTGCCTTGACGGTATAGCAACCTATACCCAAATTAGCCAACATCTCCACACAACCTCCGAATTCGGGGAGAAACAAACCTGAAGGAAGTGGCGTCGGCGCACTATATTCAATAATCTTCGCACAATCACTAGAGATATACTCCCTTTCTTCAACAGTAGGGGTACCCCGCTTCGCAACCCCAGGTATCGGCGAACCCGCCGTAGTAGCGAAACTGATGGACTCCGCATTCAGCAAGTCGCGATCGATGTGAATGGAGCGCATTTTGGGCTGGTCTATATTTGCGCCATAGATGGCCTTTTTGTGAATTACTGCGGCACCTTGACAGTTGGGGGAGGTGAAGGTCCAGATGTTTATGGGTGGGAGGAATACGTCTTGTGGTTGGCTGCCGTCATACTTGCTGGCGATTTGGCCAGCAGGGGTGTCGCGGGCGATCAGGGAGCTGTTGTCCGCGATGGGGCTGGCGGAGATGGTGGCGGCGAGAAGGGTGGCTGCGATGGGGAATTTCATTGTTGCAGTTGGGGGGTTAGGCTTGATTTGGTTGGCAGAGTGCGAGACGATGTCCAAATGTTTGGTTCAATAAGATGAATGTGGGTCTCAATAAGATTGGAGCTGTATATAGATGCTGTGAAGGTCGTGGCGAACGGTAAAGTGATCACTTGCCACATCCTTTCTCGCCTTTCTCCTTGCTCCATTCAATTGTCGTTCCTTGTGCGACCTTACAAGCAGGCTATGGTTGGTAGGTACAGTCATAATTTCAGGATGTATTCAAGGTGTGGCACATCCCTTCACATGTCTCTGATGTGCAGATTGGTGCAGATTAGTGCCGAATCTTTTGCAGTGAATTCTTTGTCACATCGACCACCATCCAATCTTACATCCAGACAAAGAAAAGTAATACAACAGCATCGACCAAAGTATTAAAATTGCTCTTTCAGATACTAAGAACAATTGTAGCAGGGGCTAGAAGTGCTGAAGAGAAGAAAGACAAGAGAGTTGTTGAAGGGTAAGAATACATAAGTCAAGTCCGCATTCTTCTAGAAGACAAAAGAACACGACTCAAATCTTACTACCAAAGAGCGAGTAGATCTTATTCTGTCATCTGCTTGCGAAGTATACCTTACCACTGGGACTCTTTACAGTGCGTTAGAACATCCTACCAAGGTTCGTCTGAACTGGTACACTTTAGCCCTGCATTTTATCATTCCCACACTTCTGTCCAGTCTTTGCAAGATAGGATACAACGTTTGGGCCCACTCAGAGTCCTCTTTGGAAGCAGTATGGCCAATAACATGTCAAATATTTCTAATGCATCGAAAATCCAGCGTTGCAATTCCGACTCCATTCTCCTCAAACGAATCCGCACACGGAGTAAGTTCGCCCATCTCCTACGCCCACTCTCGCCACTCCTGAGCATCGAAACGGGTCTCGCACATCCCGATTTCCCGCCAACATTGCTCCATTACCACCTCCTCACCTCAGATCAACTAGATGACCTGGCACACTTCTACCACCAGCGCACACCAGGCTACCACAGCCTCAGATACCCCATGCCGGTAGTAACTCGATGGTGGGCACCGGGCGAGGCGATTGAGGAACTCGAAGAAGGAGAAATCGATGAGATGGAAGATGTAAGGAGGATCCTAGGAATGATGGAAAACGAAAAGCGGGATCCGGCAATTGCTGGAATAGAAGAAAAAAGAAGGCGCTTCGGTAGGTTTCTGGGGCTCAGAAACTGCGAGTCTGCTGCAGGAGAAGTGGACATGAGACAGGAAATGGAAGACTGGATTGCTAGTGAAATGGCGAGGAGAGAGCATCGTGATCGAGAATTGGAGAGCTGGCGGTCGAAAGGGTTCTGGTGAGACGAACGTCGGAGATAAAAACAGATTTGTTCTTAGTAGAGGTCAGTATCTGTCGGCTCGAAGGTTTGCTTAATTGTGTGTGAACTCTGCTCTTACGTGCATTATCATGTTCGTCGAGTTTCAAGGATTGCAAGGTGGGCGAGATGAAAGCTCTCGTAGAAGTGAGCATCGGTCTCAACACCTATAATGTACTCAGCCTGCAATACAGAATTGATACCTACAGAAGAGAATTCGTTATACAACGCTGCTATTCGATGTTTGGTTGTTCATCAAGGCAATATGTCTGTAAGTGTGCTGGACACCTTCCGCAGTGGACAACATGGTGTCCTAGCCTGGACAGAATATATATGTCCTTGTGATAGTACTTGGTTGGGACAAGTAAGCAAGCCCCATACAGGGTGAAAATGGTGCAAATTCCTCCATGTACGACAGTCTCATCTCTTTCAACACGTTCTGTCTATTATCCTGTGCTTGGGAAATCAAGTTCAATATTCACTAGTCCAATCATGGTTTCAAAGAGGACTTCGCCTCAAGTCAGTATCAGGCTTCCCCTCTAGAGGATCTAAGAGCCAAAAAGCCAGTCAACCATGCGTGATACATGGCATTGCGGCTTACCCGGACCGAATGGGTGACCTTTAGATGATACAAAACCGAAATAAAGACTTCAGTCTGACGCTCTCCCAACTGAGCTAAAGCCGCGACTCGGTCAATCAGTTGGTGTTTAAGTAGGTACATTTTATTGTTACTATTTGTTAGAAGCTTGTGCTCGACCCGAGCTTGTGTGGTAGGGCTGATTTATAGAACTAGTGTCTGACTAGCGTTGTCCAATCACGAGGCTATCACCCTCACCTTTCCTCCTCTGGTGTAGAAGTTGGGGGCAGCTTCTTTCTGCACCAAGCTGGAGGTCATAATCGCTATGTTTTCTCCACGAACCATTGTACTTTCTCTTCTGTCTGTTGCGTCTCTCGCGACGGTACTATACTACACACTTCTTCCCCAAGGTCCACAGCTACTTTGGTTCCCCGAGTCTGTGACAGGTCTCTATACGACTTCTGAGACGACTATACGTGCAGACAAATTCACGCCAGAGTTAGCCTTGCCCCTCAGCCTAGTTCAAATCGGATTAATTGACTCGGAACAGGGTTCTCCTCTCAGCTCCCCGTCGTTCTAGTGCTTTGCCAAACAATGCGGGTACTCATGCTGTATATACGGTCTCCACTTACTCCTTTGAATCCCACAAAAAGACATCAGAGATCAAAGTGCTCGAAATGAGCACTGGCCAAAGCACCCTGATCACGAACGATGAAAAGACGAGTGATCCCAATTGGCTGGGTGATTGCAATGATATACTGTGGCTTCAGGCCGGGGAGAAGGGCGCAACGCGATTGATCGTAGGGAATATCGACGAAGTTGGCAAAAGCTATGTTGCGGGCATTGTGCCTGCAACCGTATCGGACGTGAAGGTTAAAACACTGGATGGGGATAGGGTTGCGATCGCAGTTGCCGGAAAGGCGAAGCCTGATGGATCCTTTTATAACTCAGAAGACGAGCTTGTGAAACATTCTACGGGGATGCTTTACGATACTTTGATGGTTCGTCACTGGGACGAATACGTTACGCCAAACAGAAATGCCATTTGGCATGGAATACTTCAGAAAGCGAAGCCACGTATCACAGAGTCAAGAGGCAGGTACAGCTTGGGAAAGCTCACCAACGTGCTGAAAGGCTCCCATCTTGAGAGCCCCATAGCGCCTTGGGGAAGCAAGGACAACTTCGATCTGTCTGCTACCGGCCTTGGATTCGTAGCGAAAGATCCAGAACTGAATCCTGCACTCAACACGAAATCTAATTTCTACCTTGTCACCATCGAGAACATGCCGCATGGACCGGTATATTCTGAGCCTGTGAAGGTGGCAGTGGAAGGCTTTGATGGTGCTAGCACAGCTCCGTCTTTCTCGCCAAGTGGCAAAGGGGTTGCGTTTCTCCAAATGAAAGAGAACGGCTACGAAAGCGACAAAAACAGAATAATCCTCAACCTTAATCTTGGGATGCCCTTTGACGCCGCAGAGCTCTTGAAATCCGAGGACGGTAAGGGCTTGTGGGACATAAGCCCCAGTGCTGTCAGCTTCAGCAACGACGAAAGATTTTTGTACCTTGTGGCAGAGGAAAAAGGACTTGACAAGTTGTTCAAATTGACTATCTCCGAGGATGATATGAATGTGAACGACCTACCACAGGCATTGACCCATTCAGGATCTATTCATGATGTACAATCACTTGGATCAGATTCTTCACACTTGTTGCTTTCAAGCTCGAATCTCGTCGACAACAGCATCTACTCCATCCTCAACCCTACAGGCTCTGCACAAGCAAGAACTTTATCTTCAAATTCCCGGAACGGCTCTTTCTTTGGTCTTTCTCTGGACCAAGTATCCGAAATTTGGTTTCAAGGCGCTGAACAGCAAGTTCACGCCTGGGTCATGAAGCCGTCAAATTTCAGCTCAACCCAAAAGTATCCATTAGCTTACCTGATCCATGGTGGACCGCAAGGGGCTTGGACAGACAGCTGGTCAACGCGTTGGAACCCAGCTGTATTCGCCGAACAAGGCTACGTGGTGGTTACACCAAATCCTACAGGCTCTACGAGCTATGGTCAAGGATTCGTTGACGCAATCACTGAAAATTGGGGTGGATCACCTTACGAGGATCTGGTGAAAGGGTTCGTGTACATCAAAGAAAACCTAGATTACGTCGACACCGGTCGTGCCGTTGCACTTGGTGCGAGCTACGGCGGTTACATGATGAATTGGATCCAAGGCCATCCTTTGGCTAAGGAATTCAAAGCCCTCGTCTGCCATGATGGAGTTTTCAGTGTGGCCAATCAAATGTCTTCAGACGAGCAATACTTCCCGAATCACGACCTGGGCGGACCTTACTGGAAAAGTATGGCGACTTGGGATAAGTGGAATCCAGCGCGCTTCACTGCAAATTGGTCGACGCCCATGTTGGTGATTCACAATGAGCTCGATTACCGACTACCAATTAGTGAAGGGTTAGCTATGTTCAATGTGCTGCAGGAAAAGGGAATAGAGAGCAGGTTTTTGACCTTCCCTGATGAGTATGTTACATATACCTCTTCTGTATTACACTTTACTAACTGTGTCTGGGTAGAAATCATTGGGTACTGAAAGAGGAGAACAGCCTATTCTGGCACACTATCGTCCTCAATTGGATTAACAAATTTGTTGGCCTTCCAGCTTACAAGGAAGAGTGAGAGAAAGATTCTAAACTGCACAAGTACCCTCCTGAAGCCGTTGCGATGACTTCGAAACCTGAAGCTAGTAATTGATCAATCAAAACAATCGAATCGCACCATGGTAAATTTTACGCATCAGGTACCCAGGCTAAGTGAATACTCGTCGATAGATGAGTAAATGGTCTTCACGTCTAAAGTTCTTGATGACTTTGGCCTCCAGCTTCGACGAAAGCTGTATCGTCGACCTCGCAGAATTCATAGCTCCAAGAGCGCAAGGACACTTTAGTAGCAGACTACAAAGTCACTATAGAGTTCGATGGGTGGACTCACGGTCCTCGACACTACCGCCAAAGCTCGCAAAAAGTCAGATACTCTTTCAGGGATTTAGAGCTGGAAAAGTGGCTGCGGCTATCATTACTTTCAATGGACATTTAATAGCTACAGTTCAAGGTGGTTGCTTCCAAGATCGTGAAGAGCAAGCTTGTTTAATCCTTGCTCTGCAAAATGCGTCGACTTTGAGTAAAATCGAGATCAAGTCTAAAATCAAGAGCTCCGCACGTTATACCGCACAGCACATGCGCCTCTTGTTGGTGAGCAATGTGCAGTGAAGATATTAGACTTCATGAAGGAGCTCAGCCATGTGCGAAAAGTCGCTGAGAAGGGTATCAAGGTGGAAGAGAATACCGAAGAGGAGTTTGCTGGCACTCAAGGATCGAATCATAAAGATTTCTCAATATAGATGGCTCTCAGCGTCAGTTGATATATATCATATCGTAAGGCGAGGATCCGAACGAGCAAGGCGATATCGCATAAAAGCCTTGAAACCTTAAAGGTTCTGAGGCGCAGCCTTGCAGAACTAGAAAGTGAGTATTTCAGTATCTGGTGGGAGCTGTGTCGCTGACAGGATCATAGCATGGTAATGAGGGTAAAGTCAGGCTTGATGACACGGAGCTAGCTGACCTCGATGTTGTGATCACCTTCATCTACACCCGTGGCTATAGGATTGCTGCATCCTATCGCAACCCAATAATTGCTCAACCCCGTACATACCAGCTGGCAGACAAATTCCAGGTGGAGCATCTGGATCGATTTGCTATCATCCCACACCCTCGCTACGCGACAAGCTGAAGCCTGTGCCGAAGACGCGAGAGGACATTTTTGCGAGCACAGACGATAGTATTGACCCGTTCAGACCAGATGAAGATCAAACGGGTCTTTTTCAATCCAATGCTGACGAAGGACCATCTGCAATTAGTCAAGTACGTTCAGACAATGAGGAAGAGTCCTTTCTCAATGGTGAGGGAGGGGCGTTATTACAGGAGGGGAACACCGTGGCCATGGAAGAGCCAGGTCGAGCGGGTGAAGGGAGTCATGGAGCGTATGGCAAAGACAGTGAAGGCTTCTTCTGAGAAGGCTTCGGGTAAGGCGACGAAGAAAATTGTCGCTGGTGTTAGACACGTCTACAAGAATACCCAAAGGGATGCGAAATGTGGCACAGGACGCCATGACTGGCGTTAAGCAAGCACTCGGGAAGTTGATGGATTTAATGAGTCGTCTCGGTGGTGCGGATCTATCGCGTGATGCTATGAGCACGATGTTGCTGGTGGACACGGTGGATTCAGGAAGAGAGCAGCGGATGCCGAGTTGAGTGAAGCAGACGCTTCGAGGACGGGCCTGGAGAAGGGGGTCAGTCAGTTCGAAGTGCCAGGAGTCCTGGGTGGACGATAACGGAGATTACATGGATGAGAATTTTTGTAGTCCAAGGAGCGATAGATTGTGGCCTCTGTTGTGGCTTGATATGGCTATGTTCTAGCTTTGCCGTCGAGGCTTGGAAGGTTACATTGACTGAGACTTCGCTGGTTCGAACATCGTCTAGACAGACGTAAAAACACTAGACAAAATTGAAGCATCATTTGAGTAGTGTATGTAATCTGTTACAGAATATACAATATGAACTTGGTATAACGCTATTCTCCTTCCCAACTCCTTGCAATGCAAGCTATTCCTTATTGTATAAACCCATAGTCAATGGATCTTCCATACGAATACCACTAACTCCCATATCCCATGCCGCCTTCTCAATATTTCCATCCACCAAACCCTCATCAACAGACGTCCTCCTCAAAACCGTCCGAAGAAATTCCGCCAATATAAACAAACCCTCTTCCTTCTGTATGAAATCATCACACTGCTCCAGCTCGCCGATGCCTTGTTCCGCCAAGACTTGGATCCGCTGCTCACTGATAATTTGAAACGCTTGAGCAATCTTAATTGCATTTTGCTGCCGCTGAGGATTCCGTTTCCGTCTCGAGCGTCCAGCTTGTCGGGCTTCCTTCTCTCCGATGCCCATTCGCCCGACATACATGCTGACTAGGCGCGCGGTGTCTTTGTCGGGGTAGAAACCGAATGATTCTTTCATTGCGTAAAGAGCTACTATGACGGCTTCTTGATCCATGGCGAGACAAATGCAGCGTAGTATTTGGTCGTAGAGCTCCTTGCTGAAATCTTGTTGGATGAGTTCTCGCTCTTTTGGCTTCATGCTGGCTCGGGAGAACCAATTCATCATGTGCGACATTATCCCTCTGGGATTGGGGAATTTGTCTTGGTGGTGGATGAGTAAGCTTTCGAGGTGTGCTTTTTCGCAATCCCAAAGAGCGGCGAAGGTTTCAAGATCTGGTTGGATTTTGCGGAATAGTTGCTGATACTTCAACCAGGCGGCTTGATGCTGACCGCGACGTAAATCGATGTAAAGGAGGTGATTGATGAAGTATGTATTGGGGCGGATCTCGGCGAGCTCGAGATACTCCTGTATCAGTCGTACGTTCTCTTCTTGAGCTCTTCGTCCGTAATGCTGAAGAAGGAGAGAGAAAGTTTCAACGTTTGCTGGTGAGATTGTGCGTCTCAAGTGTGGCGGTACTCGGATCTGCACCGACGGGGCTGGCTCGCTCGAACCGTTGTTCTTGCCGCCGCGGCGCCTTTTGACGAAGTCCAACCTCTCATATATCATAGCCCACGCCATCTTCTCTGCCGCGTCTCTGTCCCGATCGTTACCAGCACGAAGCCAAGCTCCAATGATACCATTCAAGTGCTTGGGATCGGGTTTGACACCACGTTCATACATCAACTCAATCACTGACGCAGCAGCGTCAAGCGCTCCCATGCCAATCAGCCTTTTCAGCCAGCTGCCGTAGAAAAACTTGTTTTGGAACTTCTTGGGCAGCACAGTAAGTCCGGTCATGGAGATCTTATTCAAGTCATCCACCGATATAGCTCTCGACTGGGTCTTGCCTATCAAGGACAGGGACTTGCTGTAAAGCTCCATGGATTCTTGATCGCTTTGTTGCCCAGTGAGCATCATATCCTTGAATACAGCGAGCGCAAGATCTGTCCTCTGAGCGTTGAGGAAGCTCATGTTAATGTTGTCATAATCGTCCATGGTGATTCTGGATCCAACTTGAGCTCGAAACCGCAGATACAAAGCCCAAGCATGCTTGATGCCAACATCGTCAGCACGTTGAGCCCATGCACCTAGTATTGGGATCAGAATACGAGACTCCTCTGGCTTTCTATCCCCAAGAAAGTCCAGCGCTATTCGCTCAGCTTTCTCGGTGTCTCCGTGAGACGCAAAAAGCCGGACCCCAAGCAGCTCATGTTCCTCAGCTGCCCTTTTGTCATTCCCAATATGGTTTGTTAGCTCTTCCCATTGAGCGATTGCATGGTTTTGACGGCCGACCTGATTCAAAGCTTCGATATATAGAATTTTCTGGTAGATATTCAGCTCTTTCCCGGCTTCCATCATATCCTCTGACAATTCAACCACATGAGGAGCCCAGTGAGGGTCATCGGTTGATGCTACCGACTGCTGGCTGGCCCATAGAACGTCCCATGACTTGTCCGGTATCATCTGTAGAAAGGGAGGTAGAAATGCTTTGCATCTAGCGTATGAAAGCCACAATTTCTTTCGTAGACCCTCATCGGTCAGATTGTTTGCTGCTTGCATTATATTCGCATTTAGATTTCTAAGATACGCGCTATGCTCTGGGGGTAGCTGCCACTGTATCTCCAGGTCTCTCTTTTGTGGGGCGTACTTGGCAAGCTCGCGCTTGACGGCTTCCATCTCTTTTGCTTTGCGCGCAGTCTCGATTTCATCTTGTTTTATTGCTTCCCTAACCTTCTTCTGGTCCTCTTCTGACAGATCTGCAAGCAGTGGTTCGATTAAAGTCTTTCCTTCTTCGCCCTCTTCCATAATACGTAGTTCCTCGTTCAACTGTTCAATTTGAGCCTTGAGCTCCTTGACTTGGTCCGAGACGTCTGGATCGAGGTTGTTGGGATCTACCCGCCGTCTCTTGGTAGACCAAGGAAGCATTTGCTGATACCATCTTACCTTCGGTCCCTCTGATTCTATTTCGACCTTCTCTGGGACGTCCTTGACCTTCTTCGGCTTGCTCTTGAATCTCGAACCTGAGGTCGTAAATGCTCTGCATAGCTGCAATTGTCTTCGTCTATCGTGAAAGGCACTGTAAAAGCCTAGCTGAACATTGTATGGACGAGCTATATGCAGGCTCAGTCGTAGCATGAATATCTAGAACGATATTGTACATGGAGGCGTGTCACTGAACGTTGAAACCTCATAGCATCTAGGGAATATTCTTGAGGAAAGCATTAGGTGTGTATGTAGTGCGGAGCATGATTTGGTATTTCGACATCTCCGCAATTTTGTCACACAAACTGCGGACTTATAGCTAGCACTGCAAACATGGTCATGCATCGGACCAAATATGGCTTCCAGGAGCAATCAAGATGCCTGGCTCTGGTTGGGTCTGGGTGAGTTCATCTCCTTTGTCTGAAAAGCCGTCCTAATTTCAATTCTAGCCGCCCTAGGCTACTACGTAGCCATGACCGTCCACAAGCAGCTCGTAGCTGTACAACAGGCCACAGAGATCACGCCTCAAGAGACCCTGCCCCACAAGATCAGCCAGAAGACTGAAGATTCGATCCAAATTGAAACACTTGCCCGAGTGGCCCGAAACCCAAATCAGGACATCAAAGCAGCCGTGCTGCAAATTGTCACTAAAAGATTATTGCGCAAGGATGACACTGACTCGGCGTGGGGCATCTTGATGCGAGATCTTTCCGGCTGGGACTTTCAACGGCGAGATAGAGCACTCGCTCTCCTCCGTTACGTCCATGGATCAAGCCAGAGGTTCGATTATGCAGAATTATTCAATCTCCCGGATATCTCCCAGAGGGTTGTTGGATGCTTGCGTGACATGCTCCCAGAAGCACGGCGTGCAGAAGTTCAATCTTCATATCGCTCACAGCCTGAACGCGACGCTCTGTGGCTCCTGAGCGTCATGGCCTTCGATCATCAACATGCCCTTTCAGTAGATGTGGTGGGTGAATGGCTGGCTCATTACCCCTTTGGTGGTGAGAATACTTCAGATACCGAGAAGCAGAAGATCATAAAGAGTATTATCAATCGCGATCCTGTCTACCAAGACAGCGACTTTGGCTATTCAATGCGAAGCGTTCTTGTCCAGCTCCATGGAGTCCAGCTGTACACAGACCAATTAATCGATCACGGTCTTCTAACCCCCGCTTACCGTTCTGACCTCTGGACTGAAGCTCATGTGGAGCATGGCTCTCCCTCCTCGTTTCATACACATGAACCAGACCAATTCGTAAGATCAAGCGATGACTGGGACATTCCAGACCTCTCACCTAGCCCCCGAGAGATTGAGCAAAGCCCGGAAGAGCAGGCCTTACGCAGGAGGAGAAGGGAAGCCATGGTGTATTCTGAGAGTGGGAGACCAATTTCTAGGGAAGACATAATTGAGCGAGACCCCGCAGAAGACATTGTAGACGAGGAAGCAGGAGAAGAGACTGAGCGTTGGAGGATGGAGAACACATTAGCAGAAGAAGCGAGTGATAGGAGCTGGCTTGGTTGGCTTGCTAGGTTACGACCTGATGGACTGGCTCCATTACCAACTCCGGCGAACGAATGGTGATTCGAGCAGAGGCATAGCGATACGGAGTTCTTGCTTGCGCATTATGATACCCTTGCATAAGATACCCAAGCATAGTACACGTTTATAGATCACATATTTTGAAAGCATGACGCTCAAAGACCCTTCCAGGCAAGCTTCGCGATGTGATCCGTTTTCTTCCTACTATTCTTGATCATCCCTAGATACTTTAATTCCGCCAACCCTCGCGAGAATAATGCTAGAGCCCTTTGCTGCTCAGATTCTTCATCCTCTGCACCCTCAACTCCCACAATGGTCCAGAATGCTGACCACAAATCTGCCGTGTTGATCAGGGAGCCTGACTCCAAGTATAATTGATACAGAATAGCAGTAGCTGGTTGAGTAGATGACAAGCCATTGTCCACTCCATCGCAGCAGTCGCAACCCAGATAATCATGTGGCGAGCTGAGGGCACGTTCGATTGCAAATCGGGGTCTCGGTGTGAAGACTTCTCTGTGGGGCGATTTCATATCGTATATTAAGATCTCGTTGAGGAACAGGTCCTGTGGATCGATGAGAGTCTTCTGAAAATAGTTTTGAAGCTCGGTATAAGCTCGATCGACAATTTTGGTGTAGGCAGCATCTTCTGACGACAGAGCGGAGGAGTTCTTGCTCAGAGAAACCTTTTGAGCGACAACGGTAGTGCGCAGTGTTTCATGGTGGACGTCGTATTGACTTCGTAGAGGTTTAGACTCCTCTGAGCTGGAAATAAGCCCACGGAGATCTTTCACGATTTGGACGAGTCTACTTGTGGGTATTGTTTCCGCTAGAGGACCGAGTAAACTCTCCATAACGTCCGATGGAAACTTTTTAAAGGAGGTGAAGATATCTTTGAGAATAGAGGAATCGATCAGCTCACTTGACATTGCTCGGATGTATATCTCCGACCAAGACGCGTCACCCTTGCACATAGGGCGGGCTTGCATCGTGAGCAGCAATCCAACGGCCTCGAGAAGCTTCTTTAAGGCATTTCTCGCACCATCAAGTTCCGAGGCTACGGCTTGGTGAAGGCTTTCGTCGTCATCAAGTAGGTCTCGTACTGTCTCGTATTGCTTTAGTCGGATCAAACCCTGTGCATACCTGTGTAATTTCAGCCTGTGCTGCATTATGGTTGATAGGTATCAGAGTAAATACCTTCTGAAGGAAGATAGGTTGCGAATTGCCTCGTAATGCTCCTTTTGCAGCGGTAAAGACCCCACATCCGCATTCAAAAGAACACTGAGGGGATTGGCGAAGTAATGGGTCATGTAGGTATACTAAGAATTTTCTTAGCAATTATAATGGCAACCACAATAAAGCATCGTACCTTCAGGGTCTGAACAAAGTTAGACGGGCTTTGCACGTAGTCTCTCGAATGCTGAAGTAGGTTTTCACTCAATACTGGGCCCAAGAGAAGAGCAGGTTCTTCAGCATGAATGGCTTTAAAGATCTCTTCGGTATCAATTCGTTCGATGTGGAAAAGAGCACCTCGAAGACGTCTAATTGTGTCCCGAGACAATTTCTCTTGAAATAGGTCGACGGATGTGGCAATATTGAGAAGGAGTACGAATGGTATTCTATCATTCCAGGAGCTAGATACGTAAGCATGAGGCCCGAAAGCTATCCTTGGATTTACCTTAGCACTTCGATAAGATCTCCTAATAATCTGATATCAAAGGCTTCGCTGTCTTGGAACGAAAGAATGACTTTCTGTACTGAATGAGCCTGGACATAATCGTAAAGGATTTGAAGGTCGTAACTCAATTGTCGGCCATCCTAGATATTAATCAGTGTATGTACTCACTTCAGGTCAAGTGGTCTGACCTTTGATTCAGACCCGAAGGTCTCCTCGTCAAGGCTCATCGTTTGACTTGTTGCGTGTTGATTGATGTATTTCAAAACAGTCTTGAGATTAGGACTCTGGCCAGAGCTCACCGTGACCAGAATCGCGCGCTCCTGAAGATTCACATCTTTTCCTATGGACTCGAAAAGAGCAGCGGATCTACTGTTCTCTGGCCCGGACACAATCAAGCACGTGCGTAACTTGCTATTCGAACTTGACGGACATCAACAAAAGCTAGGTAGCAGAAAGGGTGTCACAAACCATAAAGCATCCTCATCTCGGACGAATGAAGATACTTCTTTGATAATATTATGATTCGCCTCGCGCATAGATATCTGTGCCGAATTAGTATTTGACGATTACATTTTCAAGCGGGTTCCTACATTGATCAGGGTCTCTTTTGGCTTCCAGGCACTTTCGAAACAGTGCCAACGGGTTTCGATGCTCTCACTTTTCTCCGTGGCTTTCAATAACGCCACGAATGGAGCCGCACCCTTGCTGGCATCTGGCAGACCTCGGGCAGTCTTTCTTCGTTTTGACGGCCGTTGAACTCCATCTCCTGATTCATCTGGCGTGAAAACATAGCAGGTCTTTTGCAAAGTCAGCACTAGGCAAACTTGAAGGGTGATTACCACACCAACCTCGTACTCGGTCATCTCAAACGATGTGAAGTCATCACCTGAGTGTTGATATTGGGGTTAAAATGGTAGAAACCCTACTTAAGCGCGCGTCAACAAAAGACCGGAACGGGCCATCAGGGGTCCAGCAGCCTTGTTGGGCGAAAATTTCCGATCCAGTTCTAGGGATTCTTATGACATTGATATGGGTGCTATGGTTCAGGGTAACTTCCTCTCAAAGTAGTCATTGTGGCTTCAGCATTAAAGCAGCAGCTACTCTCTATAGTAAAAAGCTGGCTGTGCATAGGTGGGAGTATCATTCATCAGCGAAGCCATTTTTGCGGCGTCCTGAGTGTGAATTAATCCGATCTTGTTTGCTCTTTCTGAGTGTTACAAAGAACATTTTAAATTTAGCTTGGTGACGGCAATCGCATCATACTTTATGTACTTAGTTCGGCTTTGTGCCCGTTCAAGTCGCAATACCATCCATCGAAATCAAAATCTTCCTCTGCTATCAACGTACAAAATGTCGACCAGTGGCGCGCTTTATTCGAGCGCTTCGCTCAAAGCTGCCAATGCGCCCACTTATAGATCCATGGTACGCTCATTCTCAGGGTAACCACTTCTACTTGGCTATCGTGACCACCATGCCCTTGGCTAATTACGAAACTCCCATATGGGCATGATTTGCCAATCAAGGAATCCATATGCTGACTAAAATCCACAGGTGGGCAAGCTTGATTCTTTGCTGTTGGAAGCTTTGGAGGACATGAATTTTGAGTACATGACGCCAGTCCAAAGTAAAGTCCTGGGTGGATTGCCGTCTCTGAAGAGCGATTGCCTAGTTCAAGCAAAGACAGGCACCGGCAAAACGACCGCATTCCTGCTCCCAGCTATACAGAATACCTTGCAAGATGCCCCACGCAAGGGACAAGTTTCCATACTTATAATGTCACCCACACGCGAATTAGCCCTACAGATTGCAGCAGAAGCGTCGCGATTAGTCTCAAAACTGAGAAACCCCTTGCAAGTCCACACCGCTTTTGGAGGTACAGCAAAGGCGTCCAACCTCACCAAGTTCAGGAATGGCGATCCCAAAATCCTAGTCGCAACTCCTGGAAGGTTAAACGATTACCTGAGCGAGGATGATGTCAAAGCCAAATTTGACGGAATGAAGACATGTACGTTTTCTTGGCGTCGTCGTTCCTTCATTTATAGCTTTTCAGGAGCGGCGAGGCATTTTGAAGGAGAACATCCCAGGTGGCCTACTCTCAAGACAGACGTCGCCGCTCTTGACACCTCTGTAGACGGCAATGCTGACTGCGAAACGACGAATAGTGATCTTAGATGAAGCAGACAGGATGCTCGACGCCGGTATTTATGACTTCATAACCAGCTACATTGTGAAGGTAATTGACAATTATAGGCTTTCTTCCCGACATCCTCAAGGTACTCCGTGCACTTCCCCCTAAGCGAATTGCTCAGTGGCAGGGCATGTGCTTTTCTGCAACCATCCCACCCAAGATGCAACAGGTCCTCTCGAATGTCCTCACGAAGGATCATGTCTCAATATCAACGATCGACGCTTCAGAACCTCCGACGCTTACGAAGGTACCTCAATACTCCGTCGTCATACCTAAAATTGAGGACACTTTCCGCGCAGTCTTGTCCACCGTCGAAGAGGAGGTTCGAACTACCGAAGGAGAGTCCAAGATCATTGTATTTGGCACAACAGCGAACCTGGTTGCCCTGTACGCGGAGCTGTTCGAGAGATTGACGCCTCTGAAGGTCTACGCATTACACAGCCGCATGTCTCAGCCAGCTCGGACAAAAGCAACTGACATGTTCAAGTCTGCAACGAGTGGAATCATGTTTGCGACGGATGTTATTGGTCGAGGAATGGACTTCCCGGATGTCTCACTCGTCTTACAAGTTGGCTTGCCTGCAGATGCCGATTCGTACACTCATCGCGTGGGGCGAACAGCTCGCGCTGGCAAAGACGGCCGTGCGATCCTTCTACTTACCGAGGCCGAGAGCTTTTACTTGAAAGTCAACCGCCAATTTCCCATACAGTCTTATCCAGCTTCCGACAAGATCGTAAATGATAATACATCATCTCGCAAAATCTCAGATGCACTTCGAGTAATTGATCCTAAATCAAAACAAAAGGCATACTCAGCGTATCTCGGTTTCATGAAGGTATTCCTGAACAAGATGCAGATCAACGCGGCTGAGTTGGTACAAATGGCCAATACCTTTGCTTTGAAGGGTATGGAAAGCGGCGAGGTACCAGAAATGGAGAAAAAGACGATCGGCAAAATGGGTCTGAAGGGCGTTCCAGGCATTCGCTACGCTCAAGGTTCAGCAAATCAACTCACAGGCACGAAGAGAAGGGAACCACTTCAAGACAAAGCCAAAGCTGCTGATAGTCCGTCGAGAAGACTCAGACATCAAGGTGTTCCCGAACCGTTAAGTGCTAATAGGACCGTGAACGGATTTGGAAGCCAAGAGGGACCACTACGTCAAGCTCGTGGAGGGAGAGGCTCTGCGAACGGAGCCTCCAGCATGCGCGGGGGAAGAGACTCTGGCAGAGGTGATACTGGTTCGCGTGGAGGTAAAGGATCAAGAGGGTCTACAAGGAGGAATGAGTTCAATCTAGGCTGAATGTAATAGATTTGCGGGTGCATCAATTTTGCCTTTCAAAGATATCGCCAAAAAGCGGCGCAGCAAGACGAGGCCACGGCGTGAGACGGATAATGGAAAATTGCAATATACATATTATTGTATCATCAGATTATTGTGTTATTAGATAGAGGATTCGGCTGATCACATTGGAGAGGTAGACGTTGGTCCAACATTTCTATAATTCCTCCATTTGCAATTTGAGTGAGGAGGTACTTTTAGAGACAACTTCAGGAAAGCGTTGCCCTTTGGCCTCAAGCCCAACGCTTGTTTTTGTTATCTCATTGTCTATGAGACTATCTAGTCATGTACTCCAAGGCGCAATTCGCTTTACGCAATCGCCGAGTCTGCTCTTCGGGACGGCTCTGTGGTTGGAAAAGAGGAAAACAACATGGACAGCATGAAGTGTTGAAGCTCGCTGTCACAGTATGTTGAGACCAAGAGCAAAGCAGGCGTAGCCTCATCTCTGCTGATACATCCTTGAGGCATCACGACCCATTGAGCGCGAATTATCTGCAGAGTTCCGCGTGCGTTCCCTCTCGAGAATAAGATCTGCCGAGGATCAGGCGCTTTGTGTTGATACAGCCTCGTCACGACTTCACGACAGTGAACGTTGCCATGGAAGTGGTTCCCTAGCGCGATCCCGCAAACATAAATACCGCGCTCCTCTCCCTCTCTCCTTCTCTCCTCATCGACAGGTTTGTTGATCCCCCCGCTTGCTTGCACACACAGACTACACATACACACATACCTCTTCACACTCTCGTCTAGCACTTTATTAAGCACTAGCACGATGTCTTCCCTGCTCCTCTCCCCATTCTCTCGCATCGTTGATAGTTTCGACTACTCAACCGTCTCAGGAAAACTCCTCGTTGCCAGTCTCTGCGCAGCGGGCATGTGGCTTACTTCTCTACCACCTGCCCACGCCAGAAGAAGACGCGGTATATGGCCTCGTAGGAGGAATCTGCCATCAGTACTTCCTTATGATCCAGATAGTAGTAGCTTTGCGAGGGAGCAGTCTCGGCTGTTTGCGGACATTGTTGCGAAGACTGCGAAGGGAAGCAAAAATCGTCGGGGACGTATCCATCCGATTCTGAAAGCCTCGGGGAGCTTTGAGTCATGGGTAGGTCGGTCCAAGGCGAAGGCGGTGAACTTCGCGTGGCAGATACGTAAGGAGACCCGAGTGAGTCGCTGGATTATCCCTGAGCTCCACAAACACAAACATATGAGGACCAAGTCCGAGGATTATGAACTTGAATGCGCTGAGGAGGATGTCACTCCCTTTCCCGAACCGTTCGTTCCGACGGGCCATGTTCAATGGGATTTCAATGGGGAGATGTTACGCTATCCTGCCATTGAGGAAGAGCCAGAGTACCAGAACAAGATCTCCTTCCCTAGAACTTCTTGGCCACGTGACGTTTCGAACATACGTGCAGAGGACGACGATGGTGACACATCGATGTCTGACGCTCCTATACTTCCACCGTCAACGAGTCTCGATCTACTTGTGGATAGCTTCGCTCTTCTGAGCTTAGGCTAGGTGTCGTTCATTGAATGATTTTCTGAGTCACGGTAGGTCTGCACGAGAATGATCACACCTTTTCTTGATTCCACTGAAAACCCCAAAAAACCAAAAAAAAAATTCAAAAGCCTCTGGCAACAAACATACAAAAAATTCACTTCTTATTTGGCGGAGATTGAGTGAGCACCTTGACCTCTCATGAGAATCCTAATACAGCGCCACAAGCTAGCATTTGCTTTGGTCATTTTGTTTCGCGTTGTTTCACGTTGTTCCATTATTGTTGTTGTCGGGCTTTTATCGTTGGCCCTCACGGTAAGTACAGAATCTTGGTCAGATACTGCTAATCGTCTTCTAAGCATCAGGTATACTATGACATCCGCGGCACCGGTAGAACTGCCAATTTTTTTCATTGAGGTCGCTGGCTTGCCAGGGTCTTGGAGAAGAAAATGTGAGGCTTCCATGATTGATATGGCGGTACGGAGTACATGAGGCAATGCAGCCGGGCATGTTGGCATCGAAGGGTGTGCACAATTACGAAGACTTCTTGATCACGGTAGTTCAGTCAGGTAAAAGCGAATCAAGCTGTAAAGAAGTACAGGGTCACTGTTCGCAATAGGCTTCATCACAGGAGGAAGGGTAGGAATTCGTCTTGGAGTTTCCAGAAGAAAGGATAGAGCTTCAACGCAGTGTCTTTACTTCCTTGGTAACTGCATTGCACAGCTCCACCTTGATACCCGCCCCAGTCAAGACATGTATCCAGAGCCTTTGTGTGTCACTTAATCGATCGTTCTCACTCTTTACCTCCGAAAACATCACCTCCCCATTCTCTGGATGCCATAAGAAGAGATCCGGAATCCCGCCGCCTCGCTGTTGATATTCCTGAGCCATGACCTTACATACCGTAGCCAGAGCTTCGCCTTTGAAGCACTTGACAATCTCCTGCAGATCATCTATATCGTAGTCCCAGTGAATGCCGACGATGCAGGTTTGCCTTTCGTGCTCGCGATCGTAGACTTCCTGTAAAAGTCTTGAGGCATCGCCATTGGCAATCTCGACTAGGCGATGATTGATCGTGGAGGTTCTGGAAGGATAGAAAGCGTCGGTATGGAGGTCGAGTGGACAGGTTTGGTAAGGTGTTTGGAAAACGTTAGGAATGTATGTAAAGAGGACGTCGTAGAATAGGTAGCCAAAAAGTGTTCGTACAATTCCCCCTTCAGAGTGGTAGCCTTTCCAACCCTGGTCTCTGTACCAGCTAAGGCACATAGCTTCGACGCTACACTCGCCGCCCCCTTCTCGCTCATCAACCCAGACTGTTTTGCCGCCTCGTCGGGGAGCTGCAATTTCACTCTCTGTCTGATTACGATTTCGGCTTGGCGTACGTTCTCTCTCAATTCGAATTCCTTCAACGGTCCTTTCTGCTGGCTTGGCCAATAGCACGTGGCCGAAGTCATGCTGCTCACGCTTGACAACCTTCAAAGACTTCTCAAGCTTCATGACGCGTTTCTGTAAGTCATAGTGGTATATGAGATGGCACTCCCTGTCTTGGAGGCCATCTTCGCATGTCTGAAGGGCTAGTTTCTTCCAGTGCTTCTTCTGCATATCTTCAGAGCGTCCGTCGCTGGGCTTGAGGGCCCACATGTAGTGCTCTTCAAGTAAGGCTTTACGCTGATACCAGGCTCCACGTCTTGCAGCATGGAACAAGTGCTGATCGAGTAGCTCAGTCAGCATCTGATGTTCGCGCTCATGCTCTTTGAAACGGCCAAGCACGTATGTGCCTTTGTGGACGATCCTAGTATATACCCATGCTGGCGAGAAGCGGCGAAGATAAGCACCCTCTCCACTTTCGTATACACGGTCTTCTTTCCTTTGCTCTTCTTTGAGGATGATCTTCCATCGTGGATAGACGTCCTCAAATACGTCTTTGACTGTTTGAAGACCATCTTTTCTGACAGTGCCATTAAACTCGAGGATAAAGTCTATCCGAAACTGCGTACGGATTGAGGCTTCGAACTCTAATAAGTCTGATCTATTGGCAAAGATATTTGTCGACCTTGATACAATGTAATCTGGGAAATTGCGTCTCGAGATGCGAGCAAGGATGATAGTGGTCAGAGATTTCTCAGTCCATTCCGTCGAGCGGTAGAATACGAGATGTACCCGTTCAAAAAGCTTCAAGGTTGGCGTGGAAAGACGTATACAAGGACCTGTGCTAGCTAATATCTTTCGGACAAAGTGTGAATCTCTATTGACGTTCCTGCCATCATATTCTTCTTTGCCATCCAATAGTTCTTCGTCTGCCTTCGTTCCTCTTTCCGACTTGATGGAATCTTCAGTATCGGATCTCTTCAAAGAGCCCCAGCTTATGCCACCTTGTGCCTGGCTTGTCTTCCGTAGCGCTTTGAGGAGCTCGCTCTTATTCTTGCCTTGTACTTTGGCCTCCTTTGCAAGCGCCTTGAGCTCGTCAAGCTTCAGGAGGGAAGATGCCGCTTCCAACGAATCGATATGGTTCTCAGACGAGTCAGCAAAGGTGAAGGCGTCCCCGAGTACTGTATCTTGAGGGGGTTCAGCTTCTCCAGGGTTAACCTGGGTTGGGGCAACCACGGCTGGGAGGCCACGGAGATTCAGGAGGTCCTTGGCAGCTGCAGGTAGGTCTGCAATATCACCATAGTACCCTAGTCGATTAATTCGATGCCAGGCTGCTGTCTTGCGGAGGAACAACCGTACATAACTATGGCAAACGTTAACCCTGCAAGGACCTGCTCATCGATACTGGCTCTTACCTACAGATACTGTCCCTCGTAGCTCAGGTCCCTCCACTGTTCAAACACAGCCATCTCAGCTTCATCAAACAAATGTGACTCGTCTTCTAATACTGTTTCTAGCGCAAGGTTGAAAGCATCCACGTATATAGAGCTTTTCCCCTGAACCCATTTTCTTTGGCCTAATCTACCTGTAAGGCCGAGGTCCTGAGCTTCGGCCGCTCTTGTAGCTTCGTACTCTGCAATTGCCTCCTTGTCGGTCTTGACTGGAGGTAGAGCGCTCTCCAAATCTGTCTTCCGGACTGACTCTGCCTGGAAGTCGTCATCGTCATCGGACTCTGCCTCCGAATCTGGGATCTCTCTGGATGCCTTTGGCGGTGTCTTGTACCGAAGCCCGTTTTCATGACAGTCTTCCTCATCCTCGGACTCCCCTTTCCGCGATAGTGAGCTATCTGTGCTGTCGAGTCTCTTCAGGCGCTTCGCAGTAGGGGTCTTGAAGTCCTCTTCGTCAAAGTTCGTGGATGCAGGGTGGCGTATACGATTGCCGAGCATCTGGTTGTGAGTCGCAGGGTGCTTTGACTGCAGAGGCATGACATGACATTGGAGAAGAGTGTCTCCAGAGTAAGAGAAATTTCCCGGAAAGGTAAGGTAGCGTGCAAGCTGATCGACGATGGCACGCGTCAAAGACGCGCCCTCGGCGCCTAGCGCAAGACATTAAAGTGGTCTTGGCAAAGCCTTGAGGAATACAAGAGTATAGCAAAATCAGCGTGGCCATTAGGAATTTTCAATACCAACAATAGAATCAAGCTATGGCCGACGCAAACCCGAGCACCACGCTGGACGATTCTGGATCGAGTACTCCCCTCCCGCCAATTGACAATATCCACAGCACAGAGCCCAATCTGCCATTAACAGCTTCACAAGGAGCTCCGCACCCTTACCAAAATGGCGATCGCTTGGATATAGAAATGGCAGAAGCTACTGTTCGTTATCAAAGAGGGTCTCTCTTGCGATTCGTCTGGCTGATCCCATTTTCTCTCCAAGCCTACAGCGATACCTCAGCACAATCAAAATCCATCCATACCGCCCAATATTGCGCCTCAGCGAACAGCAACACCCACGAGGCAGGTCAATGGCACTGCTGAGGCTGTACCGACTATGCCAGCGAAAGCAGCATCACATGGCGCTCCGGCGAGACGCTACTTGAATGAGAAGGTGACAGGGGTTCTACTGGAGGGCATGAAAAGGTTGGCTGCTGAGCAGTATGTACATCCAAGGGTTCTTCTCATGGCAAGACATTAATGAGGGTTGCGTCTAGGCCTGAGGATCCTCTCCGGGTTCTGGGAGAATTTTTGTTGCAGAGGAGTAGGGAGTTGGAGGGTACATCTTAAGGGAAGCTGGATTCATATATGCATAGCGAAGGCGTTTATTGGGATAGCTGGGCTCTCTTATACCCGCGGTTGCAAAATTCAGATTACACGAGACTTGGTCAAATCATCTGGAGCCGCCCTGAGCAGAACCTAAAGCAGTGTTTGGTGGTATTGCTCAATTTTCCGAGCGCAAGTAGACCTCGAGCATGATGTCTTGCTCGAGAAATCCTCAACCTTATCAAGCTCCAGCCCTCATCCTCCGATTGCCCTACAGACTCCCACAATCAGATCATGATACCATCGTGCTAGCGGTAGCGCTCTCGTATCTCCAGGTTGGCGGTAGGACGCCGACTGACTTGTAGTAACGCGACAATCTGTGGATGCGGGATTCAATGAGAATGAGGCGAAATTTGGAATCCTTGTCCTTTCGGTTGCGTTCGAGATGCTTTCGTACGGCGACAGCCTGTAGATACTCAGTAACATACCCTCTACCTGTTGTAGGGATAGTTCTCAAGAAATACCTTCTTGATCAACATGTAAAGGTCCTCAGGTATTTCTGGTGCGAGGCCTATCATGTAGAAATCTCTCCGTCAGTCAAAGACCAATCAGAGGCAGTGGTGTATAGTTTTTTTTCATAGAGCGAAGCTGAGACAGTTTCATGTAGGGTATACCGTACCGTTCGATTTGAGGATGCGAAGGATCTTGTTACCTGTAGCGCAATGTTAGCTCAACTCTCCTACGATGCGCAGTAAATGAACAGTCTCACCGGTAACGACCTTGACTTGAGCGACACCCTGCGAGTCCCTAAGCACGACACCGATTTGCGATGCTGTGAGCATATGTTAATGTGTGACTCGAGCCATACTACAAAGATTCAGCTCACGTGTTGCGCCCTTCTTTGCAAGCTTGCAAATCTGGTCGACCACCTGGTCGGGTGTCATTTTCAGCCATGCCGGCGGCGTTCGAGAGTATGGAATGGCTGAGGCTGATATGCCTTTGCCATTACTGTGAAGACGACCCATGATTGCTGCTGTTTGTTGCAGGTCAGTTTGATCTAGGATGTCGACCTTAGAAAATTGGTGGGTGCCAAGGCGCCAAGGATTGCGCTAAAATCTAAGCGAATGCGGCTCGAAGAGATATTTTCGGGAAATCCAACTCTTCTTCCTCTGCATCACTCGATCAAGACTTACCACCTGGAGCGCTCGCTTGGTTCTAAAATAGCAGACTCCTGATATCATCAGTGCTATATGGAATTGGAGCATGCAGCCTTGACTGGCCAAACATGCTAGAACCTTGAGTGAAACCCTCAAGGACATGAGATAGTGTTTGCATACAGGTACGTTTTTTGCATTTCCTGCTTGCTAATATCCCACTTGAGCACTCAATGATGATATTTCCAATTACACAATTTTTCTGGTACCTCTTATGTCAGAATGTAGTCTTCGCGGGCTTCCATTCGATGATCTAAACGGACTTCTGATACGGCGCTCAATGCCCCTCAGTATTCATCAAAGCTTGCTAGACATTTCGATCTACCAGTCTTGATTGCTGACATTTCGATAGTAACAGACTCTCGACGCTTGATCGGACGTTTGACATCTTCACGAGAAACGACGAAAGATCAAATCAGCGTAGGACTTGGAAAGTTGGAGTGGCTTATGTCCTTGAAGCAACACGGTCTTTCGGAGTAGTGCTGGAGAATGTCTGAGAGCCAAACATCGTAAGATTAAGCGTCGTAGTTCGAAAATTTTCTTAGTGTGAGATAATCACAGGCTTCAACGGAGACCTTGCCCATCTTATCAACACATTTGGCGTGCAACTTTACTTTGAGACTGTCAATTACACGACCTCATCTTACATATGGACACCCGGCCAAATGATCACATCTCCAGGACTGACACAATTTCTAAAAAAAAGCCTGGCAGCCAGGAACATATCTGTCGCACAAGCTTCTATCATACGTGACTAAACCCTCTAGGCTTTGACACCCATGGATGTTATAGACTAAAGAAGAAGCGATAGCATTACCAGATAGTGCTCCAACATCCTCATGCCACCCGCTGCTCCAGCTCCCTAACCATACCTTCGTTGACCATGCTGATGCAGCCATCCCCTTACAAAGATAAAAGGATAATCTACCATGCGGCGTTTTCTGAGAAAGGTCATCCATAGGGAAAGTTCTTCAAAAAATTCCGATCCAGAGACTGAAGTCCCTAGGGGAAGCTCTTCAAGAAATCTCGATTCAGCGAATGAAGTCCCTGAAGTCATCTTATCGGCAAAGAGTAAGCAGTCAGGTCTATATCTACTAAGCGATGAATTGCCACCGTCAGACGAATCCAACATCGACAGGTTTGAAGTGGACATTGTGGCCATCCACGGGCTCAATGGGGACGCGTTCAATACGTGGACGTACCAGAAAAGCCGAGACAACAAGTGCTTATGGCTGAAAGATCTACTTCCTCATGAGGTAAGTCTTTTCTAGCAGCTTCTCTCCCTATCTGGGACCTTTCGGGGGTTGCGAGACATATTCCAGGAGTATCCTCTGGGTGGCATACCCTTCTGACATGCTCATCACTCCTGACACATCTCTGAATGGTAAAGCTGACGGCGAAATGGCGAATAGATTCGTGGAGCACGGATCTACTCCTACAATTATCCAGCACAGCTACTTTTCAGCCAATCGAAGGCATCCATTTCAGACTATGCGCAGAATTTATTGGTGAATCTAAGCCGTGTCAGGATTGGTAAAGAAAGGCGCTCACTCATATTCATTGCTCATAGCCTTGGGGGCATTGTCTGCAAACAAGCTTTAATCTTTGCAAAACGTGATCCGGAGTACTCCCTTCTACTAGAGAACACAAAAGGCATTCTCTTCTTTGCAACGCCCCACAGAGGATCTGAAAGCTTTCCGGAGATTGCTATCTTCTTTAGTGATATTCTAGATATCGTTACCAAGACTACCGGCGTACAACTTTTAGTAGGAAAAACGAAAGATGATCTACTTGCTAATCTGAAAACCGATGCCGAGATTCTTCGCAACATGTTGATGGAATTTAGGCACGTTGTTCCCGGACTTGACATCGTGACTTTGTATGAAACGGAAAAGCAGATGCCGCTTGGCAAATTAGTAAGACTGCTCGAGCTTCCTCTATCTCAGTATCGCTAGTGCAATTGATTTGACCAACCTGACACAGGTTGTGAGTCGTGAGTCAGCAATGCTGGGATTGCCACGCGAGCGACTAATCCCCATGTACGCAAATCACACGGACATATATCGATTCGAGGGCAGTTCAGACGAGAAATATGTGACAGTCGCGCATGAAATAAAAAAACTGTGTAGGGTAGTATATTATGAGCCTTGTATGTCACCCCACGAGCAACGAGCCATCCTCGGTCTACTTGCTAATACCATTACGAAGCCATGAAAGAATCGGAGAAAGCGTGTGTAAGGCTTTTCAACGATACGGATGTGAAAGAATACAGGTCGACCCTACCAGAGCACGTTAACGGTACGTGTTCGTGGGTGTTGAATAGCCCACAGTATAAGTCTTGGATAGAAGGTGATGAAGTCAGCATGCTTTGGATCAGCGGACATCCAGGGTCCGGCAAAACGATATTATCGTCCTTCTTATCAAAGCAGCTAGAGACTTCGGGTACTGTTAACAGACCTGAACCTATGCTGTGTCTCTTCTTCTGCAACGACAATATCGAAAACCAGAGGGATGCGAGAGCGATCCTACAGAGTATCATCTTCCAGATACTAATAGAGCGCCGCGATATGGTGAAACATGTCAAACATCTACTTGCGTACGATGAACATGGGTCTCACCTGCTCAAGTCATACAATAGCCTCTGGTCCATTTTCTTGTCGATTGTTAGCGATGCGCAGATTGGCCGCGTAATAATCATCATTGACGCTTTGGACGAGTGCGAGAAGTCTAGCAGACACCGTCTCATGAACAGTATTGCCGATTTGATAAGGCGCTTGAGATCCATGGTGTCCCGCGCCGTAAGGTTTTTGGTAACCTCTCGGCCGCATCTGACCACTACTGATCTTCTCATAAATTATGAGCCAATTGGCCTCTCTTTGGAAGAGAATCAGTCTGAAATTGACGCAGACATACGACGCGTCATAGGACAGCGTGTAGAGCGACTTGCGGAACGGACCAAAGCGAAACAAGATACAATTGCGATTTTGGAGCGTTCTTTGAATGAAAAAGCAGATCGGACATTCCTTTGGGCCAAGTTTGCTTTGGACATCCTCGACGAAGAACTCTTGTCGGCACCAGGAGACTTCGAGAGAATACTTGCCGAGCTACCCCGAGACCTCGAGGAAACGTACGGACGTTTTCTAAGCAAGGTCCCATCTGGTCGGGAGGCTTTCGCATCTCGTTTGTTACACCTACTTTTAGCGAGTTATAGGCCCCTGACCCTCGATGAAATCAATGTCATGATTGCGATGTGGGACGCTGGCGCGACAGGCTGTGATAACCTCCAGAGCCTTCAAAAGTATCATATACGAACAAATATGAGAGCTGACATCAACAAAGTTCTGGGTTCTTTGGTACGGATCTCGGACTCAAAGGTCTATTTAGTCCACATATCTTTAAAAGAATTTCTCTGTACATCAATCCGTCATTTGGAGGATAAGGCACTCGTCAAAACGTACCACACAGACTTGCCAAAGGCGCATGATTTCGTTGCTATGGGGTGCATGCAATATCTTGCACTGAACGACTTCGCCGACGATCTATACAGAACCCATGGGTCGAGTATCAGCGATGGGTCGCCACCCTCTTCTCATCCTGCAAGCGACCGACCAGAAGAAGATGACCAGTCAGAACTATTACCAGACCTATGGGGTAATTTGCTGAAAGAAGAGGATGAGGTTGATGCGGAGGTTTGTGCTTTACTTGCACAGCGCTATAGCTTGTTCGGATATTCAGCAGCATACTGGGCAAGACACTATGCGCAGAGCCAGTATGTCGCTTCCAAAGGTCTTCAAAAACTCGCTCTGCGGCTCTTAGACAAAAGCGAGGACCATCGATTCATGAATTGGTTCCGCTTCTACTGGGTCTATGATGGGCCTAGCATAGCTCATCCCACGGAATTTGGTTCCCTTATTACTGCCGCCTTCTTTGGTCATGAAACTTCACTTGACTTGCTTCTGGGGCAAAATGAGGGTGACTTCACTGACAGCTTAGGGGGTGCGTTGTATTGGGCTTCTAGAAACGGTAATAATAGTTCTGTCGTTCGTATACTGCGGACGAAGGTTGAGCCTGATGTGAAGAGAATAGACCGCCACAATGCTCTTGGAATCGCAGCCGAGTTAGGTCACCTTGCGGTTGCACGAGTTTTAGGAGGGGATGCACGAGTGGATGTCGATCTGAAAGGTAAAGGCGATAGGACACCACTATCTTTGGCTGCTGGCCACGGCCACACTAGTATTGTTCGGCTCTTGTTAGATTATGAGCATGTCGACCCCAACACACAGGACCACAAAGGGATTGTGCCGCTAACATGGGCTATACGTGGGCATTACCTTGACATACTTCACATGCTTGTTTACGACAGTCGTGTTGACATCAACCTTGTGGATAAGAAGGAGCGTACTCCATTCTCCTGGGCCGCAGCAGAGTGCGATGGGGCTGTCACAGAACGGCTGTTGAAATGCCCTGGTATCAATGTCAGCCTCCCAGATATCGAGAAACGCACTCCTCTTTCCTGGGCTGCAGAGACGGGTCACACAGCTGTCATCAAGCAGCTGAAAGACCGTAAGGAACTTGACATTTCTCACTCGCACAGAGACCATAACGGACGCAACGCCATTGCTTGGGCTGCCGGGAAAGGAAGGCAGGCCACTTTAAAATTGTTAATCAAGTACAAGCTTCCAGGTCTTGATGAGGCGGACGACTCTGGGTGGACTCCAATATGCTGGGCAATCGAAGAACCTACTGGTAACACTTTAGCTACACTCATCGAGACCGGGATGGTAAATTTAAACCATAGAGATCATAGTGGGCGCAATGTGGTTTCATTGACCGTAAGCTATGGCAATGAAGCTACCTTGCAGCTCCTGCTTGCAGCCGAGGGTATTGATGCCCAGTCTCGAGACAATCAGGGACAGACACCATTAGATCTGGCCAAAAGTCTTGGAAAGCCAGGGATGATCCGACTGCTGGAGGAATTTTTGCATTCGTAGCTGACGACTCATACTTTACGATTAGCTAATGTCACTTTGTTGAACTATATTGTTGCCATCGTCGGTTCTTCGGCGTCCAAGCACTCCACCAAATCATCGAGATGTTTCCCTACATCTGTCTCCTTCTCAAGAATGAATGCGATTAAGGCCAGGGCCTGCCGCCGTCGGAATGTATAGGCTGACAAGACTTCTCGATATGCCGTGTTTGCAGGAAACTAATGTTTCAATATCAGACTTTAGACTTATTGATTAGGAAAGCCTCGGAGTCGGCCTCGCTGAAGCTAGGTGTTCTAACGACGCCTTGTAATCCTTTCATCTTGCCCGGTAACGTGGTAATTGAACAAGATACTGGTTGTTCGTGGTTGTCTCGAGTGGTTTTGTTGACTTAGTTGGGAAGTTAGTCGGCGGTGTGAAAAGAGAGAAGGAAAACGCTAGACTTAATACAAAATATATTTATACGAGTGAATCAAAGAGGCGTACGCCATACCGGTATGGCAACTTAATAATATTAGACCCCTCTGAACACTTTTCCTGGATCGACCTAAGCTGGAGAAAAGGTCATCACTACTCCGTTAACAGTGACGAGGGATGAAACGTCAGGTAAGATACCTATAATATCGTCGAAACCTTTCCCTGTCGAGCTGAGTAACGCGTATATTCTCCTCACGTCAAGCTTCGCTAAATACTCTTTTGAAACGATTTGAGCTAGAGAGGTAGTCGTTACTGCTCCGCCGACGGTGGTAAAGTCGCCCATCAGGCTGAAACCAGTGGGGACGGATTCAGCCTAGCATCAGGGCTTGAACTAAAGGGCCCTCGTTTCCGAGCTGCCCTGAGCCAAGTCACTTCGACAGCGAGGATAGAGGATAGAGGATAGTCCAACTTTAATCCAAGTGGTGTTATAGTGCCAGTGAAGCTTCTTTTGTAACTTGACTGCGCAGTGCCCAGAATCCTCCAGCGAGACTGCCCGCTATTTGAACGTTCGATGACCACTTCCATTGGCTCTCCGCGAACATTGAACATACGTCGACGCGCTCCCTTCTCCAGTCCTCATGTCAACCGGGCTGCAACAGCGGCAGCACAGTTCACTCGGCGCAATGTCGCAGATAATGATGGACCTGCTCTACTCCCTCACAAACTGCATGTTCTGCTTTCCCGGCTCGCCCCAGCTTAAGGTCAACAGCCGAAGCTTCAAGATGCAACACCTGCTCGGCGAGGTTAGCTCCCCCATCCCATGCCCAGTTGTGGCCCATTGGAACCCATGCTGACATTGAAAATGACAGGGTGGTTTCTCCTACGTCTACCTAGTCCAAGACACCTCGACCTCCCAACTCTATGCCCTCAAAAAGATCCGCTGTCCCTTCGGTCAAGAATCCGTCGCCCTTGCTCTCAAAGAAGTAGAAGCCTACACCCTCTTCTCGCCGCATCCCAACATAATAGAGTCTGTCGACCATTCCGTTGTATCAGCGAAGGACAAGTCGGATCCTGGCAGTAAGACAGTATACATACTTCTCCCCTACTACCGGCGCGGAAATCTTCAAGACGCTATAAACGCCAACCTAGTCAACCATTCCAAGTTCCCAGAGCGCCGACTTATGGTATTATTTTTAGGAGTCGCGAGAGCATTAAAAGCTATGCATCAGTACCGGGTGAAGGGTGCGCCGGGTGGACCTACAAGTCAAAAGAAAGCCAAGGGCGTGAGGCAAGAGGCAGCAGAGGCCGATCAGGATGCGGCGAAGAAGCATAAGCAAAAGAGACGGAGAGAGGAACAGGAGAGGGATCAGGAGGATGTGGAGCAGGAGCCGTTGATGGAGGGGGAAGTCACGATGTCCCAGGAGGGCGTGGGAGACGGGGAATCGAGAGCTTACGCGCATAGAGATATAAAGCCGGGTATGGCTGTTCTAATAATGTCTTCTAAAAGTATCGCTAACAAATGTCGCAGGCAACATCATGATAGCTGACGACGGCAAAACCCCAATACTGATGGATCTTGGCTCTCTTGCGCCCTCACCTACACCTATAACATCTCGCTCTCTCGCCCTCGCTGTCCAGGATACTGCTGCGGAACACAGCACAATGCCATATCGCGCGCCCGAACTCTTCGATGTCAAGACTGGATCCGTCATAGACACCAAGGTCGATATATGGAGTCTTGGATGTACACTCTATGCCTGTCTCACAGGTAAAAGCCCTTTTGAAGCCCGAAGTGAAGAGACGGGTGGAAGCTTGAGTATCTGTGTCCTAGGTGGTGACTGGAGGTTCCCAGATGAGGGCGCGAAACGGGATCCAAAGGGGAAGAACAAAGTTCCAAATGGAACAGCGGAGAGTGCGAGTACTGAAGGGGGTATAAGTGATGGGGTCAAAGATGTAGTGAGGAGGTGTTTGAAGGTCGAACCAGCCGAGAGGCCGGATATTGATGAATTGATAATCATGGTCGAAGATTTATTGGAGAGGTTACCTAGTGATGATGGACGAGACGACTTGTGATGGGTAGGAAATTTCGTCATCGCATATTTTTCGTCCACGGATGTCCTGGAAGAATTTGCTATGTATTCGTACCGCGCTCGGAATGCACGTGAGAAATTGACATAAGTAGGAGCCTTTCGAATTGAAGAGCTGAACTTTGTACAAAAGGATCGCCTCGAGAGCGAAGATCTCCAGAGATTGCAAACGCAAGACTGTTGAGAGTCGCCCAGTTTATATACAGAGATATCAACAGAACCTCTTCTCAAATTCTCCAAATAATTTCGGACTAATCTCATCACTGCTATTCCCTTCTACCTTCCACAACACACCTTTCTTATCATAATGCTCTAACAATGGCTCACTTGTCTCCTCAAACTTCTTCAACCTTGCCCTCCAAGTATCCTCCCCATCATCCTCTCTCTTCGTCAGCTTCTCCCCCGTCACATCATCCCTCCCCTCCACCTTTGGCTTATTGAACCCCGTATTATACACCCTCCCACTTGGCGCATGAACCCACCGGTCTGCTATCCGCCCTAGGATGATATTGACAGGTGTGATAAGGGATACCACCAGGTTTATGGGGACAAGACTGTCGAGGCGCTGCGCTTGAGGGGAGGTGCGAGGGAAACCGTCGAGGATGAAGGAGGCGGAGGGGGAGTCGGAGGGAACAGAGGGAGCGGCATCGCTGAGGGAGGAGTGCGAGGGGAGCCACGACTTGGATTTGAGCTCGGAGAGAATCAAGCGGAGGATCATGTCGTCTGGGACTAGGGAGCCGGATGCCATGTGCGATTGTGCTTCAAGGCCTGCAGCAAACCTGAATTAGCGAAGCCCAATGGATCCGCGCAGGCTTTGCTAAGTTTTTAAAGCTGCGCGGTAGCATACAGTGAGGATATGCTTACCCAATCGCGATTTGCTGCGGACCGCATTGCGCAATAGGTCTCCTGAACTGACGGCAGAGACCTGGGGGAACCTCTGCATGAGCCGCTCGGCTTGCGTACCCTTTCCAACTCCTGGCGCTCCGACTAGGATGATTCTGGCTGCTCGTTTTAATTCCTTGGTAGACATTGAGCAGGGAGATGCCCCAATCGGAGCGAGACAGAGGGAGTCTGCAGTAAACGACTGGAGGGGTGAGAAGGGCGGGGGAAGCTGCTTGTGGCAGCAAGAAGCTCGAGGCTTCGTTAAGATCTGTCACAGCCTCATCTTGATAGAAAGTATATGTACAATTGTACAACGGATTGGTGGAAGCGCAGAAAAGTCCAAGCTAATGTTGTTGTTGGGATTGGGGGAGGGGGGTGTTATCGGAGACCGAGCGGAGACTTCAACAGAGGACCAAGGGACTACCTTAAATCCGGTCGCGGCGTCCTCTCCAGAAGACCATGGTCCCCTAAATGTTTTTTGGACCTGAGCTAAATTACGAGGTAGCAGCAAATGCTTCATCACGCCACTGTTTATCCAGGCATCTCTTATTCCTCTCTGGATCAATTTGTGATTTCGACATATCATTCGATCGTTAAGCTTGAAAATTTTTGTTGAATTCCTGACGACTTTGACGACCTCGTCTTTTTCTGCACCTTTCCTGAGATGAGCGCGTCAAGTAGGATCGTTCGCAATGGTCCTGCACGCCAGGCGTTGCGCAATGGAGGTAAGACCAGCAAGAGCAGGCAGCATGCATACATAAGCCGTCCTAATGTATGTTCAGGCGTTCTGCCCCTGAGAACTGCGTTTACTCCCTCCTCCGCCCACTCCGCATACCTCCGCCGCAACACAAGAGATCTCCCTCCACAGCTTAGGGCGATCGCTATATTACTTCCTCGCAGAGGCTATGCCACAGAGACCTCTACATCAGGAGGTGGACCCCCAGGATTCCCTCCTCCAGGCTTCAATGCGGATGAGGCGAAGAAGCCCCTTCCCCAAGGTGAATCCAAGAAGTCGGCCAAATTAGCTTCAGATACAGTAGCATCGTCAGTGTCCGACCAGACCACAGCTGGGAAGGTCGAAGGAGATGTCACTGGCGTCCCGAAGACCAAAGCGCAAGAGGATAGAAGTCTACAAGAACTAGCGGCAGAGAAAGCAGCGTCGGAGAAGACGGAGGAGAAGAAGCTGGCAGAAGCGAAGAGAGAACAGAAAAAGCTGACGCTTTGGGGGAAGGTCAAGAAGGAAGCGCACCACTACTGGGATGGAACGAAGCTGCTTGCCACTGAGGTCAGGATCAGTACAAAACTTGCCGTGAAGATGGCTGCTGGCTACGAACTCAGTCGAAGGGAGAACAGGCAGCTGCAGCGCACAGTGCAAGATCTGGGTCGCCTTGTTCCATTCTCGGTCTTCGTCATCGTCCCTTTCGCCGAGCTTCTGCTCCCAGTTGCACTCAAGCTGTTTCCGAATCTGTTGCCGAGTACCTATGAAGGCCAGACCTCGAAAGACAAGAAGGCGAGCCATCTCCGGACTACTCGTAAAGAAGTGAGCAACTTCCTTCGTGACACGCTGAAAGAGACTGGTCTCCCTGTCAGCGCTGTCAATGCGCAAAAAGAGGAATTCATGGAATTCTTTCGCAAAGTTCGTGCTACGGGGGAGTCACCAAGCCATGCAGATGTTGTCAAAGTCTGCAAGATCTTCAAGGATGACTTGACGCTGGACAACCTGTCTCGGCCGCAATTGGTTGGCATGACCAAGTACATGAATCTCAATGCTTTCGGTACCGACGCAATGCTTCGCTATCAGATCCGCCACCGTATGCGCCAGATCAAGCGAGACGACCGCGCCATCTCCTTCGAAGGCGTCGACAGCCTTTCCGTCCCAGAACTACAAATGGCCTGCGCCTCGCGAGGCTTACGAACGCACGGCATGAGCCCCGGCCGCTTACGAGACGATCTCCAAATGTGGCTCGACCTGCGTCTCAAATACGGCGTTCCCTCTACCCTCCTAGTCCTCAGCAACGCCTTCATGTACACGCAAGGCAAGGACTCGGAAATCGCATCTCAAATCGATTCCCTCCAAGCCGTCCTCTCCTCCATCCCCGAAGAACTCTTCCACGAGATCGAGCTCGAAGTACATAATGCTGAAGGTGCTGCGACGAATAAACAGAGATTGGAGGTGCTGAAGGAGCAGCAGGAGCTTATTGAGGAGGAGAATGAGCAGAATGAGGAGGGTGGAGAGAGTGGGAGGCCGGCGCCGAAGGATGATGAGAATATTGATGAGGAGGATCAGAGGAGGGCGAATGCGAAGGCGGAGCAGGAGAGGGAGAAGGGGAGGACGGGTGAGGCGGTGGAGGCGGAGAAGGATGGTGGGGAGGCGGAAAAGCAGAAGATTGATGGTGATGGGAAGAAAGAATAGATTCTTTGGTGTGATGAGGATTGTATACCAGCATAGCCCGTTCGGCTGTTCATTGCATTGGATGGAATAGAAATTATTGCATAGAACTTACTCTAGACTCAATCATTATTCATAGGGAAACAGGCAGACACCGTTATTGCTTGCCGTCGCGCCGTCGTTATACAAGAAATTGCGATTAATCTTGCAACAACAACAACAACAACAACAACAACAACAACAACAACAACAACAACAACAACAAACAGCTGTTGATGTGGTTCCGAAGCGTCTTGGACGATAAGGACTATTCGGTGGTGTGGAACTTGAAAATCCAAAGAAATGTACTGGCGAGTCGACAGCGCGTTGAGTGGTAAATGGCCTTTGCTAGGGAGGCGCTTTCAAATACAAGAAATGCAAAGAAAGGGCAAGGAGGCAATCTGGCTGGGGTAGAGCGGCCCAGTCATAGCCTCGTAACGTGAAAGCTTTGCTAATTTTGATGTTTGTGCTCATGCAGTATTCCGATGACACGTCGGGTCCATCTCCATGCTTATACATATGCTCATTCACGCCGTTCAGATTCACTCATATATCTCTCCCCGAGCCCTTCATATTTTTACAGTTGCAACCGATACGTCGCCACCTCAAAAGCTCTCAGCTGAATCGCCGCCTCCCCATCCTTAATCTCCAACTCCTCCCCATCATCTTCCAGCAAATTCGTCTTCCAGATCTTTTTCACTTTCAGCGAGGTCTTGATAGTCCCTCTCGCTTTTCCGCCCAAACTCTCATAGATCCTGAGAATGATACTCTTACCCTCTCGTTTCAACAACTCCCCGCGAGATACATCCTCATCATCTTCACCGCGTTTGATAGCATCAAGCACCAAAGCGGAAGAGCCTTCAAGTCTAATGCTCGAGAGTAGGGAAGACGCCGCGGACGCAGACTTTTGCGAATAGATCTTCATTGGATGATTAAAGTTGGAGGCTGTCCTCACCGTCCTCGAATCAAGGGGCCCAGCGTGCGGCAGGATGGCGTAACGGATATGATGTCTTCCCATATCAGCATGCGCATCCGGGGCCTTGGGTGCCCTTAGCAGGGAAAGCCTCATCATGTTTCCGCTCGTTGCGAACCCGTACTTGCTGTCATTCAGGATACTCACTCCGTACCCATTCTCTGAGAGATCAGCCCACTTGTGGCAGCACACTTCGAACTTCGCCATATCCCAACTGGTGTTGTAGTGCGTAGGGCGACGGATAATGCCGTATTGCGTCTCGTAGGATGCTTCGGTATTGGTGATGTCGACTGGGAATTCGACTTTGAGGAACTTCATGGTCTCGCGCCATTCGACCTCGCTCGTCATCTCAATGTATGATGGTTGGTCCTCTATGCTTGCTGCGAGAGTGATTGTAGTTTTGATCCAGCTTTTTTCGCTGATCTTGGTTTCGGTCATTAGGCTTACGACGTGGGGGCCTTGTTCGACAATCTCGCTCGTGCCAGCTGGTAGTTCCTTTCGGGTTTCGAAGTGATAGACTTCTACGTCCCAGGCTTGCCAGTATAATGGCTTGTCATCGAAAATGACTAGCTGATTGACTTTGCCACCTGTGGCAACCACCTCGCGGTCTTCAGCAAGATCGATCAAAGAAGTGATACTGCCTCCCTCAACCTCTATCTTGTAGTGCTTATTTGATAGTTGGTAAACGCCTTTCTTGATTTCTTTGATCGAGGCAATCGACTTAGCACTGTTGGCTGATAGTGTCTCGACATTCAATGTGCCGGCGTTGCCTTGGACAAGGGCATACTTCGACTCATTTGACCGTAACGCTTCCGGTAGCTCCATGATTTCCTTTCGCGGCCACGGTAGAGTGTTGACCGCTGTTAAGCTACCTTGCTTCAGGTCATGCCTCGAGAAATCAAGGACAGAAAGTGCCTCTTCTAAGAGTTTCTCGCCAGTCTTGAAACCGTACGCATACAATTCATCAGAGTCGCGATAGCACATCTCAAGCGCACTTCCAGGCAGGCAGTCATGAAATTGGCACAACAGCGTATTTTCCCAGATATCGTCAATATCTTTCTTCGGGTACTTGTATGAGCTATCCTTCAGTGTGGCCAGAGTGGCGAGATACTCTATATCATGCAGCATGACCTCTGTTTTCCTGTTGTTCCATTTGTTATTTGCTTGCGAAGTGTACGTGCCCCTATGCAACTCCAAATAGAGTTCCCCATACCAAGTTACGAAGTTGGTACCTTCTTCAGCTTTCCTCTCCAACCGATCGAAAAAATCTTCGACTGAGTCCCCCATCTTGACGCGTGGAAGGAGCCCTGTCGTGTCACTCATACCTCGGCAGCGTCGAAGCTTCTCAAGCATTTCCCAAGTTGGGCCTCCACCACCGTCGCCTTTGCCAAATGCCAATATTCCGGTGGCGTCTTGGTCCATGGATTTGTTCTGGGACAGACTGCGACTTACATCACCGAAGTGTGCACTAGCGGTATAGGTGTTGTCTGGTGCCATATGACATATGACCTGACTGCCATCTAGCGACACCCAGTTGAAAGTCGTATGAGGAAATTGGTTGATGTTGTTCCAGCTTAACTTCTGTGTGAAGAAACGGCTCATTCCCGCCAGTCGACATATCTGAGGTAGCTGTGTTGAGTACCCAAACGTGTCTGGCAGCCAAAATGTCCGACAGCGCTCGCCGAAGCGGCTTTCGAAGAAGCGCTGACCGTACAGAAATTGTCGAACGAGAGATTCACCGCTGGGCATGTTTGTATCGTGCTCGACCCAACTACCGCCAACAGTTTGGAATGTACCCTCTTTAATCTTAGACTTGACTCGGTCGAAGAGCGCGGGGTAAAGCTGCTCTAGCCATTTGAATTGCTGGGCCTGAGAGGCCACGAAACGATGTTCTGGATAGCGATCAAGAAGGTCGCATTGATTCGCCCATGAGCGTGCAATTTTCCGCTTCGTCTCTGCCCAGGGCCATAGCCAGCATGTATCGATATGACAGTTCCCAATAGCGTAAATGAGATGCTCCTTATCTGTGTCGTACACCTTCGACGAATTGACGTTTTCCCCAATATATTGCGTCGCAAGCTTCCGGCACTCGAGGATAGACTCCTGACTCCCATCGGCAATAATGAAAGTATCCATGATCTTGTTGCAAAGCTGCAGCGCTTGATGCGACTCCCATGAATTTTCTGGGAATTCGCGCGCTGCATCTCCAACAATCCAATAGTCAATATACAGTTGTCTCGCCTCCACGTTGACCGCCACAATCTCCGCCTGCGTCAACCAGAAGTATTTGTTCGGATCGGGCGGCTGAATTGAATCTCCTCCCGGTGCATTTCCAAACATTCCATTACAGGCCATTTCGATGTAAAAAGTATGGAAATCCCCATCACGAAAGCTGTCGGGAAGTACCCATTCGATTCGCTCACCATTGCCTGTCAGGCCCTGCAATGGCACGCCGTCTTCAGTCCAGATGAGGCCTTCGTTGTGGGCATCCCAATGAAGCTCAAGCTGTTCCTTCTTTTGTAGCTCGGAGGGTACTTTGAGCTCGACTTTAATCCAATGGGTGGACCAGCTAGGCCCAAAGTTGGCACCTACTTGTGTTTTCTCGAATTCATGGGATGTTGCTTCTTTGAAGGTAGGGCGAGTGAGGTCTGGAGGCGAGTAAACGGAAAGCTTGATGTAATCCTCGCCAGAGGCTTTGCCTTCGTACATTTTGCTATGATCTTGGGTCAGCCAGATTCTTGGAATACAGGGCCAATTGAACTCCAATTGCTTACGCCTGCAGATTTTGGGATTCATATTGTCCGCCATCTGTAAACTGATTCAGGCGTCCTTTGTAGATGCTGTGGATCTGCTGGCCGACCGGGCCAGCCGAAAGCTTTGGAAGACTGCTTCCAGTCATTCTGTCTCGTTTTTCACCGCCCATTTTGACCGTATTTGATGAAGGCTGGGGTTATGGATGTAATATGGAGTATGGATATTCTAGCTATGTGTACCTGAAAGCTATCCCTAGCTTGCAAATACACCAACGACTAGTCGCATTGCGGGGTAAATGGCGCCCGAGGCAGGCCGCGTGGGGGGTGATCCTCCGGGATGCAAGGTTACACTAAAGCTATTGACTACATCACCACGGTCTTCTCGAGCACCAACAGTTCTACTCATAGCTTTTCTAAAAATTAAAATGCTGCGATGTAGATTTTGTGCTCTGTAACCCAGAACTGCTAGATTCATTAGTAGCCTGCCGCAAAAGGTTTTGATTTTCTCATACGTAAAGCGTCTCGAGCCACTTCCCCTGGCATGCCCAGGCTGACTTCTGATCATATGACTTAAGAACTTAGTCATTCAAATTCTATAAATCTATTTTCGTAACGACTGATAATATTCAAAGGACGTACTCATCCAGATTGAGTAGAGACATTTCTATTTCATGACACTACATCCATACTCCCCCCTTTCCTACCAACAACCTTGATCTGCTTTTTCATCTCCTGCCTCCTCTTCTCGCTTGCTTTCTTCTTGTTCTTCCCCTTATTCAGGCCAACAGCCGTAACCAACTTTTTACCAACTGAACGTTGCTTCACAGATGACCTTCTCCGAAAACTGTGCTCCAGGACCATCCTCCTGTACTCCGATGATACAGACATGCGACTCTGGTTTGATCCTTGCGTAGACCAGCTTGCTCTGTCTAGCCTAGAGCGCGGTGATGGTGCCTTGGCTGATTCAAAGGATTTGGGACTGGATTGGGCTTTTTGAAGGACATTCTTGGGTTTTGTGATATCGTTTGTGGCTTTTGGCTTGAGGTTGATGGCGTCATAGGGGCTATCCAAGGTATCCAAGATGTTCATGACACCCTTCTCGATAGCTGCTCGATCTGCAGAGTTCATCGAGCTGCGGTTACTGTCTCCAGTCGAGTGCGAGGTCCAGGAAGAGTTGCTGTCATCACGTTTGTGACCTTTCTTCTCCTCTTTCTCGGGAGAAGCTTTCCGCGAATAAACCGCTTTCTGTGCGAGGAAAGCCTTCTGTGCTCGGGATTTGAATGTCTTTTTAGGGAATTGGATTGGACTGGTAGGCGACGAGGAGGCTGAAGACCACCGGCTTCGTGGCATCGTTTCGTCAACAGAGGAGCTGAACCTTTCTGATGGTTCTACACTATCGTCTCCGGTAGCTGGCTCAGCGATTGTAGCTGTGAGTGGGCCAGGGGTCAACGGATCTTGAGATTCGTCGTACTCCATGTGCGAGGATTCTGAGAGGACTCCAGGGATTAGGCTGGTAGGTATCGAGCTCATTCGGGCAGCTAAGACCGATGCATAATCTGCAGCATACTCTTCTGCACTTTGTGCCTTGGTTCCTGGCTGTTCGCTATTGTGACTGAAAGTTTTACCAATGCCAGGCATTTCTGGCTCACTTTCATTGTCAGAGTCATCGTCCCATTTAGGCGCTTTCCATTCGCCGTAAAAGGAGCTTCGTATCTTTTTCCTCTCTGCTAATCTTGCTACTGCTGGATGCGTTTTCGATTGAGTCAGCCGCGGCCGCGGTGCTGATGGCGGACTATCTGGTAGGTTCGATGTACTGGCTCTTTGCTTAAGACCCTGATGAGGGTCCAAGAAGATCTTCGAAGGCAAAGTGTTTCCTGATTTAGCAAATTTTGGAGTCCTCGGAGCGCCTTCAACGTGCACGCTGTAGACGCTGGACACTACTCTGAATGTAGGGGTAGGAGGTAGGGGCTTCGCTTGTATCTCGGACTTCCTGAAGTCTGCGGTCAGTGGAGACTTCTTGGGTACGCCAGCTCCTTCCATTCCCCTAAGTGATAACGTTGATGTTTTGCCTCGCAACTCTAATGGACGTAATGGAAGCGAAAGTGTAGACATAGCGACACGGTATAATAGATTCGTGGAGTGGCAGATTCAAGCTGGTTGAAGATAGATTACGAGGGAAAGCTGGAAAGTCATTGAAGACAAGACCTCTCCCGAACAAAGAAACGCATGGCAGCCATAGACTAGACACATGGCAAAAATAGCCATCAAGTCTGGAACACGGGAAAAGTTTTCCCAGACAAAGAGCTGCACAGGGTCTAAGAAACGCAACGTAATACTTGGTCTAGACATTGAAGGGCGTAAGTCATGTCCAAGTCAAGCCACATAGTGAACATCTGAGCTTATGCTAGACTCAATCACTCGCTTGGCAATCAACCTTTCTGGAGTCCTGATTAGTACAGCTTACGGCTCTCATCTGATTTCGAAAGCCGCGCCTCTCTCGCACGAAGCCGCTACATCTACCGTTCTGTCGGTTCTGAATACCCTGCCAAGCAAGCCGTCAATGGATATCGGCGGCTGCAAGCAGTCTACGGGCCTCGATACCCAAGAGATGAGACAGAAGAGCAGATCTACGCTGCACAAGGGGTACCAAAGCCCAATTCTGATGCTCGAATCCATTGCGCTAATACGCAAGTCTTTTGGTCAGCTCACCTGCTTGGCAGCCTTGGTAGCGTACCTGTGGAACAATTTCTGTCCGCGGAGATGCATAGATACAAATGCTTGACCGATGTTTGTTGCATTAGCTGGGGAGTTTCTGGTTCGAAGGTGGCTCATTGTTTGGAACATCCATTGCTTTAGGTTCCCTGTTCCGCAAATGGTTAGCCTGATATCGAGGCTGCGCTAAGCGCTTTACGGAACAACGACCTGGAACGTCGTTGTTCAAACGCCTTGCGGATGATTACCTCTAATCGTCATTCTTATCAACGAGGCAATCAAGCGGAGTACTTATCAAGTACACTAAGCTATGCATAGATGCTAAAGAAAATGAAAAAAGGTATCTCATGTACAGACATGATTCATGCGAAGGCAAATCACATCGCCAGTCAAGCATCGCCATAACAAAGGTGGTCGTCAAGCTAACAATTGAGACGGTTGTTTCATCACTAAAACCCTGGCGGCTGAGGCGGCACAAGTGGCTTGATACTAGTTGCGGGTAGATCCCGTGGCTTAGGCGGTGCCTAGTGCTTACCTCACCTTACTGTCCGTCGGGAGCCGTAGCTGCATAAGGTAGGCTGGTAAGTAAGGTAGAGATCACGCTCGTTGTCACGTACACAGGCTACTAAATGTCACAATCTCTAGCTCAGACCAGGGCAACCTAATGCAGAGGAGTAATGTCCAAGCCATCAGAATTTGACCAAACGGCCCGCGCCCTATCATTACCAGTATCGCCGCCACGGTCCCCAGATCTATCTCGTCAGAGCACCCAAGCGCCATGGACACGTCAGGGAAGAAGTATGTCCAACAATCGATCCTTGGGTCGACGTGGCACGAGTTTCGTAGACAAGTCGATCAATAACGCGGAAAGAGCATGGCGCCAACTATTCAAGACTGTGGAGAAAATGTCGCCGGCACAGCTGGCAATCTCTGTTGTCGTCGGTCTCCTTGTTATCATCCTCAGCATATTGTTCCTCGTCTTTAGTGAGAAGATATTTGCATGGCTGGAACCAGTAGCAGAAAAGTGGAAGAATCTGAGGGGAGGATGGCTGATACTCTGGGCCATGACATTCGCGACTGCCTTTCCTCCGGTCATCGGATATTCAACCTGTTTGACGCTGGCTGGTTTTGTGTATGGTTTTCCATGGGGGTAAGCTACCCAGGTTTTTACCTACTCTAGTCCTCACATACAGAGCCAGAATTGCAATTAATGTGGGAGCAGCTGGCCAATCGTTGCCTCAGCCACCATCGTAGGATCCACATGCTCTTTTATCGTCTCACGGACTTTGCTCTCCAATTTCGTCAACCGAATCGTAGCGAATGATCGACGGTTTGAAGCGCTCTCCTTGGTACTGAAACACGATGGTCTTAAACTCTTGATTATGATCCGGCTATGTCCGCTTCCGTATAGCATCTCCAATGGAGCCATATCGACATTTCCAACGGTACAGCCGCTGATGTTCGCCGCTGCGACCACAGCTGCAACTCCCAAATTACTTATTGCAATATTCATTGGCTCGAGACTCGCAGTAATTGCAAAAAGCGGTGAGAAGATGGATACGGGAACGAAAGTCGTCAATTGGGCCAGCATCATCATCGGTGCCATACTGGGTGGTCTGACAGGATGGCTCATTTACAGAAGGTTCGTCCTCTCTAGGGTCTTTGACCTTTAAAGCAGCAGCGTTGACATCCGTAGAACACTCGCTCGCTCGCGACAAATAGAAGCAGAGGAGAGGGGAAGCGTCCGGCATCCAGGCTCTCAAACTGGGGAGTTCTCCGATGACGTGGACGAACAAGCAGCTACGGCCACCCTAATAAGAGACGACCAAATTGATTTTCTGGATCGTGAAGCAGCAACAGGTGGCTACCGAGACGAATTTACCGATGACGAAGATGACGTATTCCGGTATGGTGATGGGGACGAGGAGGAGGGAGCAATCGGACTTGACAAGCAGCCTGCTCAACGGTGACCCTCGATGACCTGAGGAGGCTACCACCCGCGCCAACTAACACATCTAGAGCAGCGAAAGCATGCATACTGGCGTTCCGCATTCTGACTTTATAGATTGGGGTTGGATGGTCACGACTTGCATTAAACTACATCTATGTATCATAATCAGGTGTTTGTACGACTATCATAGAAAATTACGAAAATGAAGTAGCTTTTGCATCCATATCTTAGCTGTCAACGCTAGCACTACTCATGCACGATACAAGCCCTGCATCTGTGAGTTTCAGCCTTCCGTTAGCGTCGTCAAAGAGAGCGCTAGGCGCGGCTTCACCGACCAAAAATGGCTACCATACCGTACTCTGGCAACTCACTTTAAAAGGTTGCCCCCAAATCCCCAGTCTATCTTTGTCTTGCAAGCTACATTCCTGCACTTTGTGCTTACTCTTTCATTTCTCCACAAGATTAGTACTTTCATAGACCATTAGAGCCGGCCTAGGTGCCTGGCTTTATAATCGGAGCTCTATGGCGGACGACTTCGACAGCGTCTCCTGGCAAAATGAAGGAGACAGCGATAATGAGCGAAAAACCCCTGCAGTCACAAGTGAGCCCGGAGATCCAGTATATGGCGCGAACTCAAGTGGGAAACGGAAAGGAAAGCAAAGCTCAAACCAAGCAGGCTCTACAGCGGACGCAGTTGATTTGGCGGGGATTGGTGATGGTAGGCTTGATTGCGTAGTGGACATGCCTTTGAAGGAGAATGGTGGGACGAAAGATGCCTATATCTCCTATTTAGTCACCACACATGTACGTCTGAAGCTCCCCAAATCTCTGGCACGGCAAAACATTATTTCGTAGAGCCACTGCTAACATAGCATCTATAGAGCGACTTTGCATCATTCTCTAGTCCTACTGTCAAAGTCCGCCGTCGCTTTACGGACTTCGTCTTTCTCTACAAATACCTCTGCCGCGAATACCCACAATGCGCCGTCCCTCCCCTTCCAGACAAACACAAGATGGAATATGTTCGTGGGGATCGTTTCGGACCAGACTTCACCAATCGACGTGCTCACTCCCTCCATCGGTTCCTCAAACGTCTCGCCCTCCACCCTACGCTTCGCCGCGCAGCCCTTCTAACCATCTTCCTTGAATCCACAGATTGGAACGCAACCATGCGTTCTCACCCAAAACGGAGCGTCAGCGTATCGGAATCGAGCACATCCGTCTTCGACAATTTCGCCGACACCTTCGTTAATGCATTCTCAAAAGTCCATAAGCCAGACAAGCGCTTTATAGAAGTCAGAGAAAAAGCAGATAAGCTGGATGAAGACTTGGGCCATGTTTCGCGCATAGTAGCCCGTGTCAGCCGTCGTGAGGCAGACCTCGAAACGGATTACGCCGACCTCTCTACCCAATTCATGAAATTAGCATCGCTGGAACCTGGTATAGAAGGACCCACACATGCGTTCGCCCAGAGTGTCGAACAAACTGCGAAAGGGTTAACGGGCCTTAAAGAGCACACCGATCAAAATTATCTTGGGAGTTTGCGGGATATGGAAGCCTACACCACATCCCTGAAGGGCCTACTAAAGTCTCGCGAGCAGAAGCAACTCGATTATGAGGGACTGACTGAATATCTCAACAAAGCTTCCTATGATCGCGACACCCTAGCCTCCTCACCCTATGCCTCTCAAGGTCCCACCGGCTTCATACGTTCAAAGATCGAAGATGTAAGAGGCGTAGACCACGAACAATCAAGAAGGGAACGAGTGAGAAAACTTGAGATGCAGATCGAAAAGTTGATTAAAGAGGTTGAAGATGCTCGACTGACGACAGAGGCTTTCGATGGGGAGGTAGTCAGGGAGGTTGGTGACTTTGAGAGGATAAAGGCTGGAGAGTTCAAGGATTGCTTGGGTGCATTGGCGGACAAGCATGTGGAGTTTTACACAGGGGTCATTGATACCTGGGAGAGGTACCTGAAGGATATGGAAGGTGATGCGACGTAATAGCTAGAAGGGTGGTGTTTTGTACTTCCAAGATCGTGCATTGCGATGGTTGAGAGACATGAGACGTAAGAGGATATGTCCACAAAGGATTAAATAGATTCACGAATAACTGATCAACGACTTATCAATTGGGTTATCAAGATCCATAAAATGAGTCCCGGCGCATCAGATATTCGTAGCCTTGCCCTAGCAGAGAGCGGAACTTTGCGCCTGGAGAGCTTCGTGCTTTACATGCACCAGACGGTTTGTCGTGAGCGCTTACATTACAGTAGCACAACGCCCGCTACCAGAACGATTCCTACATTTCGTGATCGCTGCTCTTGACGCTCATATGAGTCCTTAGGCTTCATGCCGCAGCTGAACGGGGACACTGCATCTCTCAGCTCCTTAGATGCTGGTAGTATTCCACCCGTTTCTCGCATTTCCCAGAGCTAACAATCACGTCAGCCAATTATGATCCGATCGAACACCTCAATGCCATCTTCTCCCACCCTTCTAGCCTCTCTTCAGTCCCCCGTACTTCTCGCGCCCTCCACGCTTACCAGAATGACCTCGACCAGTCGATTGCTGCCCACGTGCAGCAACAATCTAGATCTGACATTGATAGCGTCAAACGCATACAGGCTGCAAAAGCCGATCTTGCTGAGCTCTTTCAGAAAGTCGAAGGTGTCAGGCAACGAGCCATTGAGACTGAGGAGGCTATAACAGAGATGACGGCCGATATCAAGCGGCTTGATAACACGAAGAAAAATCTTACACTTTCGATGACGGCGCTGAAGAGGTTACAAATGCTTACGACAGCCTATGAGCAACTACAAGAATTGAGTGCCTCAAGGCAATATAGAGAGTGCGCGCAATTGCTGCAGGCGGTTATACAGCTTATGGCCCACTTCAAGTCGTATCGCTCCATCGATCAGATTGCTACGCTTAGTAGGAATGTTTCCGACCTACAAAGGGAGATGCTGGAGCAGGTGTGCGAAGACTTTGAAATTACATTCGCAAAGGCTGAGGTCGGACAGCGGAGGGGTATGCTGGCGGAGGCTTGCTTGGTGATGGATGCTTTGGGAGAGAATGCTAGATCCAGACTCATTACTTGGTATTGCAATACGCAGTTACGAGAGTATCGGCAGCTATTTCGGGGCAGCGAGGAGGCGGGTTCATTGGACAATATTTCGCGGAGGTACTCGTGGTTCAAAAGAATGCTGAAGACTTATGATGATGAGCATGCCGCTATGTTCCCTTCATCTTGGAGAGTGAACGAGCTACTGGCGAATGCTTTCTGTGAGAGCACCAGGGAGGACTTCAAAGGGATCTTGCAGAGATCTATACGGCGGGCGGATGGCCAGACTTTAGATGTGGATCTTCTGCTCTCATGTCTCCAGGAAACGCTCGATTTTGAACACGGCCTTGAGAGACGGTTCACTAATACAGTAAGTCACAGAATTTAGCTACGTTCCTGTCTCGCTAAGAACAGCACAGTCTCGTGCGTCTATGGACACTCTAAGCTCAAATGACGAAAAGGCTCCAGTATTCAGCCAAGCAATCTCCGACGCCTTTGAGCCGTATCTTAGCATCTGGGTTGAAGCACAAGACAAGTGAGTCATTCTCATAGCGTGTGCTGTATGAAATTTAACGAAGTAGGCATCTCTCAACCATGATCCCGAAGTATCGCTCCCAGCCGCCCCGTCAGCCTGACGAGGAATTTTCTCCGCAGATGGTCATATCTTCATCAACGGAGCTTTTCAGCTTCTATCGATTGACGTTGGCACAGTGTGCTAAGCTGTCACCTGGGGCTCGACTCGTAGAATTGACAAAGGTCTTTGCTAGGTACCTTGATCAATATGCTCAGCAGATTCTACTGTACTATATCAGCGAACGTCCAAGTGGTCAGACGCCATCAAAGACACCACAAATTGAGGACTTGGTGCTGGTCTTGAACACGGCCGATTATTGCTACAACACGAGTATGCAGCTTGAGGAAAAGATCAAAAGTCGAATTGATCATGATTTCAAACCTAACGTTGATTTACAAAGTCAAGCAGATGCGTTTATGGGCATCGCGAGCGCAACAGTACGCGCTCTTGTGCGAAGAGTAGAAATTGACATTGAGCCGACATGGCGAGAAATGCGTAATACAGGGTGGAGCAAGATGGAGAGTGTGGGTGATCAAAGCTCGTATGTTGCCGAAATGCTCTCCAAGGTCAAGTCAAAAGCAACGGAGATTTTGGGCATGCTACATAAGCAGCAATACGCGCGTGCATTTTGCGATAACGTCGTGGAGTTGACTGCTAGCGCTTACATTGCGAACATCTTCCAGTGTAAGCCAATATCAGAAGTTGGTGCAGAACAGGTATGATACGTCTATTCCCGTGCAAGGTCGAGGGCTGAACATGATAGATGCTCCTTGACATCTACGTCCTTAAAAAAGGTTTCGAAGAACTTTTGACTCTGAATGCACCCCCCGGCACGGCTCCACCTCCAGGCTATATCAAAAGAGTATCACAGTCCATGTCCCGGCTGGATCCCATTCTCAAAACCCTTCAAGTACGGCCATCCCCACCCGAAGCCATCGTCCAGGCCTACCTCATCCACATCGCCGACAAATCCGACGCCAATTTCCGGAAGATCCTCGAATTGAAGGGCATCCGTAAACAAGACCAACAGCACCTCATCGACCTCTTTCAAGCCCATCGCTCATCCCCAAGAAACGCTGAAGTACAGCAATCCTCTCCACTGCTCACACCGCTCATCGTCGGAGGCACCAGCAGCGGTCCTGGAGGCGTGCACATTCCTACCGGCCTGCCCTCCCTCTCTTCCGCCGCTAGCCTGAGCACGTCGAATCTACCAGGACGCTTCGATCCCTCCACCTTCGGTAATGCCATCATGACTGCTGCAAGAGATGGCGTTGATCGCTTCGGTACCCCTGCACTTGGAGGTACACCTGCTGAGTCTCGGGTAACTAGTCCGCCTCCTCAGGGAAGGAGGGCGCAGAGTCCTGATTCTGCTACGTTGCAGACGGCGGGTCATTTGAATGAGAATTTGAGGAATATTGGGAAGTTTTTCAAGAGGGATGTTGGTGGCTTTGGCAGGTTCGGTGGCGCGGCCAGGGGCGAAGATGGATGATGTTTGCAACCAAACGTGTTGATATTGTTACGCTATGAACTTGTGAACAGCAAGACATTAGGTGCTACAGTTGTTTTGTATCCAATCCAAATCAAAACCCCCAACACAGCGGCGTCTCAATGGTTCTGGATTGCAGCTCCGGTACTTTTCGCAGCAGCCACATCCAATGGACTGGGCACCGTCAGTGAATGAACGATGTCTCTGTCACATTGGAGGCTCAAATCATGACCGCTGCCAAAGCCAAGAACGCTCGAATCTTATGCCAAAGCCATATACGCCGCCGCCTGAGTGCATCGATTATCACAAATTTGAATTCTTGATATTTGGTCTAACCTTCGAAGTTCGTGCGATGTACAGGAAACATTCAAAGTCACATAGAAGTGCATGACCAAATTTCTACCAAGTGTACACAACAATCATGACGCTCAGCCTAGACAAAGCAAAACGAAGTGGCAATGTTACATACCATCGCACTCCTTTTGTGCAGATGAGCGAAATTCGTATGATATATCGACAATGACTCAAAGGGCCAGGATGTTACAAAGTTGCCCATTCAAACGGACCAAGTCAACCAATCCTTGCTCGCCCAACACTGAACGGAAATTGCTGAAGCCATTTCTAAGTGCCAACAATCAGCACAGGGGATTATTACAGTGGCATAGACTATACTCGGAGAATGAAACCATAGAGCGCCGAAAATGCTCTGGATTTCAACATCGCGGCAGAGTTACCATCACGGAACAGGAAGCCGAAACCAAGTCCGTGAATAAAAGGATTTCGATAGAAGAAACCGCGTTCGGCGCACTGCAAATTCAGAGAGTGAAACAGAGAAGAGGATAGACTTGGGCATTGCTTCCAGATGGCCTCGAGAATGGCGACCTTACGCTGCCTTCCTATCAGGTTCTGCGCCCAAATCAATTGCTGGTAGGGAACCTTTGCTCCCGGTACAAATTTCTATAAAGTTGAATTGCTCTTTGAACACAGGGCCCTCATCAATAGCTTCGCTGTCTTTTTCCGATTTGATGACCAACGGTTCTTTCCCAAAGCGATGGCCACTACAATAGATTTGATAAGAGTTTCGCACAGTTCCAACGTCCTGGTCTTCTCAATCACCGATGGCAGACTTAAGAGCTGGGTTTTCTCACAGAATTCAATTTTGTACTTCAGGTATGAGCTATACCAATATTCTGTCACATTCTCATGGAGAGTATCACACGTCCAGTGGTTCCGGACCACAAGTATTTTGCCGTTGCAGTAACGTCTTGTGGAGCTGCTGTTGGTAGGCCCCAGCATCAGCTTTGTAGACGCAATTAAAAGCGAACAGAGGGCCTCACGTGGCCACCTGCGATGCATGATTCTTCAATGAACAGGTTTTTCCCAACGGCATTCGACTCCTTGCTGCATTCATTGGGGCAGTATCTTTCACATGTCCTCTACTTGGTTTCTCCAAATCCGTAGCCGAGAAACGCCGACCAGGCCCCTTCCTTAATTATCAAGAATGGATCAAAAATCAATCCAGAGGCCTTCTGAAATCCCCTAGACGTTTTGTACACTGCAAGTTGATAGCCTGACAGGCCATTAAATCTCAGATACCAATGGTGTAAAATTGCGCAATTTAGCTCTAATCTTAAACTGTAGTTCTCTATTCACAAGACGAGCTTTTGACTCGTATTAGGCAATGAATAGTATATGACCATTTGAGTGTACCTTAGGTCGACGAGGCTGATAGCGACTTCCTTCCCTCGCTTCCTAGGAGAGCAGAAAACCATGTTGTTGGCATATCAATATCTGCCGAGGTTTACCCGACGGGTACCTTGCAAAATGCATGCTGAAATCCGATATATTCAATCATGTAATTTAGCCGATCATAGACGTAGTTTCGACCATGCCCCCTTCACAACTTAAAAGACTCAAGGCTTCCCTTCGAGAGCAAGGCGTGGTTGGACCTCAAAGGTCTAAGAAGCAGAAAAAGCAGGCTAGCAAAATTGGGGCTCTGAAGGAAAGCAGGATACAGCGCAACGCTGCTCTTGAGGGTATACGAGAGCAATTCAACCCCTTCGAAGTCAAGGCACCATCAAGAAAAAAATATGAATTTGCCAGCAACAGGGTCGCAGCAGGCAGGGTGGAAAAGGGGTCGGTATCGAGACCTGGGGTTACGAAGGGCTTGGGAGAACAGAACAGGCGGAAGACATTACTGGTCGAGATGCAGCGACGAAAAAAGGTGGGAGGCATAATGGATCGGAGATTCGGGGAGAATGATCCCACAATGACTCCGGAAGAGAAGGCATTGGAACGATTTGTAAGGGAGAAGCAGCGAGGGAGCAAGAAGGAGTCGCTGTTTGATCTAGAGGATGCTGAAGAGGACGGACAGCTCACACACTTTGGACGATCACTCTCATTTGACACGCCGGGTGGAGTAGATGACTTCAATGAGGCAGACTTAAGAGGATCCGATGAGGAAAGTCATGATGCGTTTCATGAGGGAAGGCCACATAAAAGGCGCAGACTTTCAGATTCTGATTCAACGAGCAGTGCTTCCGTAGACGTAAGAGTTGATGAGAGACCGGAGTGGCCGAAGTCTAAGAAGGAGGTCATGGAGGAGGTCATTGCCAAGTCCAAGCTTCACAAATATGAACGCCAGCAAGCGAAGGAGGATGACGATGACCTTCGAGCCGAGCTGGACAAAGGGCTCCCCGACCTTTTCGCACTCATGCGTGGTTCTCCTAGGCAACCACCGCCACCTGTTGCAACACCATCTCCGAACGCCGGTATGAACCCGGATAGAATGGCTTTACTCAATGGCAAGGATCGATCTCAAGCGGACATGGAATATGATCAACGATTACGGCAAATGGCTATGGAGCAACGAGCGAAGCCTACAGTACGGACACTGACCGCCGAGGAGCAGCTGCAGCAAGAGGCACAAAGACTTAAAAAACTAGAGGAGAAAAGGCTTCGAAGAATGGAAGGGGAGCCAGAAGACAGTGCTTCAGATGCTGACAAAGAAACTTCTGCGTTAGACGGTGATGAGGATCCACAACAAGACAACTCAGAGGACCTAGGTCTTGGTTCTGGCCTCACGGGCGAGCCCCAGAATCGAGAAATTGGTGTTGAAGATGAGGACGACTTTTTGATAGAAGACGGTCTGATAGCTAGCGACTCCGATCCAAACGTATCGGCTGCTGATGAGTCTGAGGCATCTGTGGCCGAGTCCAGCAATGATGACGATCAAGACTTCGTGCGAGGCTTGCTATCAGAAAGAGATGCCGGTAGAGAAGGTTTCAGCTTTTCAAAAGATCAGAGCGACATCTCTGAGGCGAGAGATACTAATCGCGGCCTCGCATATACTTACATTTGTCCAGAGACTGAAGAGGAGCTTCTCTCGATCACCCAATCGATTCCCATCGAAAACGTACCCACCGTCGTGCAGAGAATCAGAGCGCTATACCATCCTAAGCTTGCAGCGGAGAACAAGGAGAAGCTTGGAAGGTTTGCTGCAATCTTAGTTGGCTATTTGCCCTACCTCGCCAACCAAGACAAGCGTCCGCCCTTTATTGTGCTAGAGGCTCTGATACGGCACATCCATTCCTTAGCGAAGACTTTCCCTGAAGAAACTGGCCGTGCATTCCGATCGCACCTGGAGGCCATACACGAAGAAAGGCCAACGACTCCCACCTCTGGCGATCTGATGATCTTCACAGCCATCGCATCTATCTTTCCAACATCAGACCATTTTCACCAGGTGGTTACTCCGGCGATGCTGTCTATGACTCGATATCTTGAACAGCGAATCCCGCGCACGCTAGGTGATCTGGCTACGGGCACATACATTTGCACTATTTGCCTCCAGTATCAGAGGCTTTCAAAGAGATACATTCCTGAAGCAGTCAATTACATCCTAAATACACTCTCGGCATTGTCACCAACAAAAATAAAGCATCTCAGAACATCTTTTCCGCACCATGTTCTGCCGGACTCGATACGCCTCCAGGACCTTTCAGCAGTAGTGATTGGTAATCGACAATTGGATTTTTGGGACACTACTGCTGGACTAGACGAATCTAGCAACCCATCGCTGAAGATCACACTCACGCAGACGACGTTGGATCTGATCGATAATATGGTAGATTTATGGGTGGACAAATCAGCTTTCTGCGAGGTCTTCAACCCAATCTATGTCGTCTTACGCTTCCTTGCAAGCAAGGACTGCTCACAAAAGCTCAACGAATCTCTTAAAGTGAAGATCCGCAAGACTTCTTCCAACGTCCACAAACACCTTCTCCAGTCATTCGCCGCACGCAAACCGCTCCGTCTCCACAATCACAAGCCGCTCGCCATCAAAACCTCGATCCCCAAGTTCGAGGAATCTTACAATCCAGACAAGCACTACGATCCTGATCGCGATCGCGCTGAGACATCCAAATTGAAAGCTGAGCATAAGCGAGAGCGCAAGGGCGCACTGAGAGAATTAAGAAAGGACGCTAATTTCATTGCACGGGAAAGTTTGAGGGAAAAGAAGGAGAGAGATTCGGCGTATGAGAAGAAGTACAAGCGGCTAGTTGCTGAGATCCAGGGTGAGGAAGGGAGAGAGGCGAAGAACTATGAGCGGGAGAAGAGGATGCGGAAAAGTAAGAGGTAAAATTATGTGATATAGGATCGTCAAAAATTTAAGTAGATTTATCCATGGGCTCAAGAACGATCTTTATGGTTGAGCTTTCATCGTAAATGACAGTGACCGCTTCAAATTATAGACTTGGTTCTCGCATATTGGAAAGACGGGTTGCATTTTTCTAAATACAACGAGTCGTCTGGAAATCTTTTTCATCTCTTTGTGAGCCCAAAACGTAATGTGAAACGGAGTAGGAATTTTGCATAGCATAGAATCACCAATTCACAATCTTAGTAAAGTTGCCAATTCAATCAATTCTCAATTTCTTGTCGTGGGAGGCGAAAGTGCAGCAAAAAGGATGCAGGTCGAGGGACCGTATTTTTGCCTGTCTGGGCACAATTCTGCGAAAGAACCCTGCAAAATGGCCACCACAAATACTGCTAATCAAGATACCTGTGGAATTCACTGGTAAGAACATAGCTCTACCAAGAAACCAAATTCAAGTCTGAGTGAGCATTTGGTGACTAAGGCTCAGGTCAGAAAGCCCATGTTGGTGCTCAAGAGGAGTGCAATTTGCCCATGGCATCAAAAATGGCCTCAGTTCTCACATCCAGCCTGCGAGCTGCGAAGGCCATGGAGCTCCACATGTACAGTGCAGAGTCTTCTGATAACGAAGGATATCCATGCCAGTGTTCAATTAGAACTGTGCTCTGCTAGATTGCGAATGATGGAGTAAGCCTGAAGACCTGGTCAATTTTGTTCCCAAAGTGCTCTATGTAGGTCAGCTCGAATGTCCGATTTGCAGCATGAATTGATACTCTACTGTATTCAGATACCTAGTCTTTGGCACTGTCGTTTATGGTACTTTTCTCATAGCCGGCTTGTGATAGGCCGCTCAACGGTCGTACAAAGTAAGTTAGCTTACTTAACATGACTTTCCACTTGTCATGACTAGTACTCCGGTGCAATCCGTACATGGACTTGCCCAAAGTCCCATCAATGTTAGGCATAATTCACTAGAGCTCGAGAGCCGTCATTCTCTTACGTCAACGCATCTTTCTGCTTGGACTATTGCAGACATTTCGTTCCATCATCACTGTCAGCGTTGTGCTTCTCACTAGATTCCTTGTCAAGGCAGTAACGACTGCAGCGCTGTTGCCCTTGACTTCTGTCCTCTGCCTAAGCAGGCAAGGCTAAGCTTCATTGGGGGTGATATGATAGGTGCGTCGGGCTCCACAAAGTAAGTTTCAGCCTCGTTTGCTCTTAAAGTCAGAGATTTTTTCCAATTTTCTGCCCTCACCTCTTGCACCCACAACCTCAAACTCGCAACAGATTACAGCACATACCTCATCGTTCGCATCAATATATCTACGTAAACACACAACGACCGGCAATAATACGCAACGCTTCATCACTTACTGCATCATGGAACGCAGGAGGGAGTTCACGTACTTCCATGACCTTCCTACCTTGCACTTCACACCCATCAACGGGGTACACGCAGGGCAAGCTACCCAACGGTCGTCGGGGAATCCGGTGTCTACCCTTCGCAACGAGCAGCCTGAGTCCACCAACGGGCCATACGCAGGGCAAGCAACCCAACCGTTGCCAGGGAGTCCGGTGTCTACCTCTCACAACGAGCATCCTGAAGCGTTCGCACTCTCGCCGTCAACTCAACCGTTGCCAGGGAGTCCGGTGTCTGCCTCTCGCAACGAGAATCCTGAATCGTTCGCACCCTCGCAGTCAAGTCCGAGTACAATGAAAAGTGATGGGCCGGTCACAGAAGAGCGGCTGGGACTCATGGAAGGGAAAGGCTGGCTGAAACTTCGCCCTATCTCATTCGAGCCAGAGACAGATACAAACCCATCATTGCCCGGCATCGAAGCCCTGTACAACTACGGCCATCAAAATCCCCCAAGATATGAGCCATCCCATCCATTCGGTATTGGCCACGGGAGATATATCCAGAACAATAAGAATAAGGGTGAAATCATTTATGGTTTCACTCCCGCTCTGCCTGACATCAACGAGGTAAGTCTTTTCTAGCTCATATTCTCCCTGTCCGGGGCCTTTCGGGGGTTGCGAGACATGTTTCAGGAGTATATTCTGGGTGGCATACCCTTCCAATATGTCTCATCACTCCTGGCACATTTTTGAATGGTAATGCTGACGGCGGAATGGCGAATAGCACCGCCGTTTCGAACCGCGCTTAGATGGTACTCTTTGCTTAGTCCCATCCCCTGCTTGTTGTCGAATGGGCCCACCACTCAAGCCTCTCATAGATTTCCACGGCGCGGAAAAGATGGCTCTCGAACGGGAGCACGCCATACGTTGCAACGAGCAAGCCTGCCATCATGTACAGCAGGCCCTATACCACCAGCAGCAAGACTCTCGCTCACCTGAGCCTGACAAACACCATCGTCCGTGGCAACAGCAGGCCCTATACCAGCAGCGGCAAGACTCTCGCTCACCTCACCCTGACGAAGGTTATAGTCCGTGGGGATTGTGAGACTCAATCTTAAAAAAAAGGGATACGGCGTCGGCGTTTGGAATATATGTGACTGGGTATTGGCGCTTTGGTATCGGTATCTTCGCATCGGTGTTTGGCTACCTGCGTTTGGTTATTTAATTTCTGGATACACGGACATCTGCTTGGGGCCTCGACACTCTTTCGTTCTGTGGTCATGAGTACAACTATACAATTTGGTTCTTCTTCTGGGTGCCTCAGCACTTTCAGTGTGCTTTCCACAATATGCTATACATCGGTGCTTCTTCATGCAGCATCAACTCTTGCTCACTATGCTTTCGACAACACCCTTGGCACCTTCGATGCTTCTATTCAAAACATCGACACTCTTTTATGTGCTATCAAGAGCACAACTTTAAACATTTCGACGCATAATCTGAGTACCTTGATACTCATCACACATGCTCTCAACAGCATTAATGGCTTTCTTGGGGGCATTTTTTGTACCTTCGAGACCATTGGATACGCTCTCAACAGCGTTGATTATTCGTACACACTCTCATTGATCTTTTATCTAGCCCTTAACATCCTGGGGTATTCTTTCAAGATCGCAGGTTATACGGCTGGGCGGATTGTCTGGTCTTGTGTGCTTTACCGTTGATGGAACGGACTACACGATTTTGTGCTTGATTGACGCCTCAACACTCATTGGATAAGTCATCAACGGCGGAAATTGCACACTCGTGTGAGCCGCCATCTCAATAAACCAGCACTCCATGAACGTGCGATGAACAGCGGCACTCCTCGAAGCACCACCAGCAGCAGAATCTGTTGAACGTGGTGAAATCAGCAGTGCTCCTGGAAAATACTGCCAACAGCAAAGACCACACACTTGCATATAATCCCTCAACATCTCAGCGCTCATGAAAGAACCCATCGACAGCATGTATCCCTTTCTTCAGCAAGTCAGCCCCGGGCCAAGCTTTGTGTTGCAAATATCAAGGCCATGCAGAAGGATGTGATACTTCCATGTATCCTCTCAGCAATCTAGCAGTCCCTGGAGGTATATCATCTGTATGGAAAGCATATCCATGTCAGTCCGTTCAGCGATTCAGCACTCCTGGGATGTCCTCAACCGCATAGGATACATAGCTCTATGAATCCTAACCATCTCCTTTTCGAAGACCGGGAGCATTGTTGGCGTTGGCGTTGACGATGACGGCGGCGACGACGACGGCGACGTCAATGTACTTTCAAACGGAGATGTGAGAGTGATGAGCTGTTTTGGATGTATGATCTGGGCTGGGGTCCAAAAGACAGATCCTGACTGTGTACGAATACTGGACTAGAAACAATGTCCTGCAGGTTTGTAATGTGATTCTTTGCATCTTTAAGCGATGTGCGATAGAAGGCGGACTGCAAGGTTGGCGAAAACTCAAAAAAAGAAGACCTCCTGATACGTGTACATTGCTTTTGTATACATATCAAAATGTAGACTTTTTTCTCAGTGATGTAAGCTCCCGTGTTCTCCGTTTTGATCACATCACAAAGGTACTTTTGAGCCTACACGTCACAGCCTCGTCATGAAACACCCCACTCAAAGCCAAAATCAGCCCAACATAAATTGCAGTGTCTGGCGTTTTCAATCTCTCCTCCTCTCACTCTCTCTATCAAAGCCTCTTTTCTCTTTTCCAGGCGATTTTTGGCAGACAAGCCTTTTGCCATTTGCAGCATTGCTTGAAGAGAATGGTACAGAGCTTACAATCCGTTCAAGCAGAATGGGCCGTAAGGTCCGAGTCGGAACTTTTCGCCATGAATGCTCTGATATCACGTCCCAATACCAGGGTTTTTCGATGATAAAGGTGTAGAAGGTCCAGTTTTTGGCGCCCCTTTTACAGATTTCATCTCAACAACATTAGCCATACAGCTACTCAAATCTTCCTTGGAAGTTTCTCGGCTATCACAAGATCTTCTGCCAGTTTTGGATGGCGATAAAGATTTTCCTTAATGGGGATTTTGAATTTTCGAAAGGTGAGGACTGCTAAAATGGCTCACAGGGTTTCTTCTCCACAGATGTTTACTTTCTGACAATTCAGACGGTACGGTTCGTCACGGGCAATCTCGACTTTCCTCAAGACGGGTTCTTTGGATCTAGTCTCTAGAACAAGTTCCGCTCTGCACAGCAGCAGAGAGATGGTCTCCTGCTGCAAGGGATAGAGCTGATTGGAAGAGAATAAGCTTGCCGATGTAGAGTATGGATCCAATGCATATTGATTTCATATCACTTTGTTTGGTAAGGACCTCAGGACAAGGCTGAGCCAAGGCGTCTGAGGCCGAGGGTTGCCGGACAAAGTGATATGGCTCAGAAGAGCATATATCAGACGATCCTCCCCAATCACTTTGCCAATTGTGGAAATTCCAGCCTGATGGATGGATGCACTGTTCTCATTGAGGTCCCAATAAGACTTCTCAGCACGAATCAGCTCGAGCCCCACCAGCCTTTCGACTCTCATTTGCTTGATCATATGCTTGACTTCCGGAACAGCGATCTCTAGCGTCAGGTACTGTGTTTACAGCTTTTTGCTTTACCCTGAGCACTTGATTGATGCCGGTCCGTAGATGTAGGCTCCATTCGCCTCGGGCCGTAAATTCAATATTGGATTTTCCCCCTTTCGACCCAGTAAATATTCCTAGGGTTTCAAGCCAATTGGTAACGGCTTTGCTTGGCTGATATCTTGGGGAACTGGTGGTCATGCCATGTAAAACGAGGACTGGAGCAAGTTCCGGCCAATGGTAGTGGGCAAAGTCTGAGATTTGCTTGGAAATGCCATGACTGCAAAATTCCCATTCGATTTTGCCTTGATGAATGACTCGGAAAAGGAGAAGTCATATGATCGTAATTAGAAGCGTTCTCATCGTGAAGCTTCCTTGCGAGTCCTCTATATTGATGAGCCCTGAGCTTCTTTCTTTGCAATTTTGCTTTTGTGTAGCCCTCATTCAGCCTTGGCTGACACCGAGCCTAGATTGGTTCAATTTTCTCCACCCTTTCGCAGAGTGCGGATGTCTGGCTTCATCATCCTGTACTACAGCTGATCCCACAGAGTATTCAATCCCCAACACCGCCCCTTGCATAAGTCATCTTGAGCCGCTTGGGCCCTTTGTTCTCACTTTCCTCTTCATCCTTCTCCCCTTTCTTATTCTTTTTATTAGCTCCAGCCTTTAAACTCGTAGCACTCGTAGGCGTAGGATGATTACTTTCCCTTGCACTCAACGGTGGATTCGGGTTTCCAGATGTAGGCGTAGGCGCATGAGAGTTTGGCGTCTGTGCCGAAGATGTTGGCGAGAGCTCCTGGACACGTATGCATTGATAAGCCTTTTCTCCATCCCTAATAGAATTGTCCGTTTGCCTCTTGGCTGGATGGCGAATTTACCCTCATAAAGCTAGCTGAACTCTTCGAGAACACTCTATCTGAATCCAAAACTTGTCCCTTTCTTCTCGTACTTGTTCCTCCGCCTGCGTTGCCGCTTGTAGTGCCTGTTGCGGTGGAGCCTTTGATGTAGTTGTCAAAGCCCTTGATGATGTTGCCGGCGCCGGTCTCTTCGAGGTAGGAGGCTTCGTAGCGGTAGATTTGGTCTTCGAGTGTTGCCTGTGAATTCAATTAGGGTTTTGTGACTCGAATTGACGTTCGTAGATGGCTGATAGAGTGGAGCAGAGAACGGAAAAAGGGTGGAGAATGATACCATGTTCTTGTCCAGGAGACGCTTTTTCTGTAGCGTTTCCCTGAGATCTCGCTTGAGCTTCTCGTAGTAAGGGACGCCGCGAGTTGCATCCGCGGAAGCTGCCGGTGGAGGGACATTTTCAGCCATTGCGTAAATGTCTTGAGAGAATTCTGTGTTTGCGATAGAGAAGTGGCGGAGGATGAGCTGTGTCCTTGGCGGGTTGTGTGATGCAGTGGCTAACACCAAGTGCAACAACGTGAATAGTTCTGGCTGTCCAGTCAGATGCTGCACAGTATAATTTTTGCTATTGTTGTCTCACCTCAACAGGAGAATGAAACCCTAAGCGAAAAATTGGCTGTGCTGTTATAATCACTCACAAGCCTCGCGGGCATCGCTAGTATTTACGTTGAGTCGTCTGGAAATCCTATTTCGGATTAGCTCCGTCAGACCCCCCCTGCCGGCACTCACACCCACAAAACACCCCTGAGATCTCAGCAGCTTCATGTTCATACGACTGCCCATCATTGTTCGCTTCCATCAAACTCAAAAGTTTCCATCTGGGCTCGCAGTCCTCGTGCAGCTCTATCTTGGGATTGCATGTACAACAATTGACGGACGCATTCATCAAGGATGATACACTCAATATGATGTCGAGCACTGCAATTAGATCCACGACTACTGCGTCAGATCCTTTCATTAGGAGCTAATAATCCTACGCAGAAGTTTGTTCCTTTCAGCTCGTGCCTGCTTGCGCGAGAGAAACCACGATAGCATTGTCTAGCAGAAGTCAATTTGACATACTAATTACCTGCTTCATTCATCATCAATTCTGCTTCAAATGAAGGTAGGCGTCAATTCAGATGTCGACAAGCTTGAACCGAGCAAGTCCTCCACAGAGGCATTTAATTGTGACGTGGATGAAACATGTCTCCATCTCCTGACCATACCATCAATGATAGGGTTAGCGCGTGGGCACAGCGAGCAGAAACTGGCTGCTTTCGAGGTCCCTAACAACCTTCGCTCAGAATGGGCTTCTCTACACTGAGTCGACATTCTAGTCTTGTTGTGTAGATATTCTCTGCATCATCAAACGTTGGATCTCTTAGTTACCCACTTGACCCAGTCAACGGCCAACAACTGCGAAATTCTGCCTGAACGATGAATTTAGCAATATGCGGCGTGTTATAGACTGGACATGCAGCCTCACTTAATCATGTCACCATTGATGTGCCCCGAAAGATGATTTACTGATATGGGCAGGGGATTGAATTTAGCGCTAGATAACGTGACCCTCAACATCGACTATTCCATACCAACTACGCCCCCTAGCTATTCTACATCACCAACGCTACCTGCAAATGAGTGCGCTCCTAATAGGCTCCCTTGAAGTACAGCACCCCAGCCCATCCATACCATAGCATCTGACATGACGAGGAATTCCACAGAGTACGCTCTGTGCCCTGTCACTAGGAACTCCCTAATCCCCAGCAGTATATCCCTTACATTCCTCCAAGTCAGCTTATAACTCCACAATGGGCCAAAATCGGAACTGCTGATCTCAATGAAAGCGCCATCTTGCTCTGTTCCGGCATACTTGAGATACATATATGGGTCCTGGCCTCGTGGGAGGTTACCGTCGCCACCGTGTTCAATTATCAAAACAACTTCTGTGTAAGCTTTCCAAATCATCGTTCGAAGGAGATTGGGATATATAGGCGCAGCTTTGTTGGTAACAAATTTGATGGTGATGTCTGTATTTGGGATGTGGACGTCTATCCATTCATTGTCGGTCTTCAAGGTTGAATTAAGCTGCTGGTCTTGCAGGTTGAGACTGTACATAGGATGGGAATTAGCATTAGCATGCAGGCCAACCATCTTGGGAAAGCTTGAGGGAAGAGATACGTTTGATTTATCAGAGCTTGCCCGTCGTGATTGGTGGTATTTAGTGACAGAAGGTTACCTACCGGTGCCGATGGAGCGGCGGCGACATGGAAGGCTATTTCGAAAAGTAGTAATATTGATTGGGTGTACATGATATTTTATCCATAGATGCATTCAAGAGGCTACCTTACACTGTCTCTGTGTGATTGGTCTCAGAATATATGTACTTCTGTAAGTCCTATTAATGTTCCAAAGTAGCGACAAGCGACAAGCGATGCGCATGCCATTCGTAAAGCCTTACCGTTACAAGACTGTTTCTGGTAATGGGGAAAGGGATATCGTTGAGAGCATTTTCATCCCAAAGAAGGAAGAGGCAGATTGGTAGCCTTGTTGGTGGACACCGGACTTTCTCGGCTGAAGTTGCCCTACCTCACCAACCCTGACTTCCTGTAGCTACCGGCACGACTCGCTGTCAACAGGAGTCTATATAGCGTCGACTTCATACATCAATCTCAGTATGGATCACAGTAGCATGGACCATAACGGCATGGACATGGGCCATGGAGACATGTGCAACATGAACGTACGTCCCCCCCTCAACCATCTCCGCAACGCCTCTGTCCGCTGACAATGCCGCTTTAGATGCTCTTCACCTGGGACACCACAAACCTCTGCATCATCTTTCGCTGGTGGCATGTCCGCTCCACCTTCACCCTCATCGTTTCCTTAATCTGTGTCGCCATACTCACTGCCGGCTACGAGCTAGTGCGGGAATTGAGCAGAAGATATGAGTTGAGCAGTCAGGAATATATGAATAGTTTGCCAAGTGAGTAACATCCTTATTGTGCCCCTCCAGAGAAAAGTCTTGTGTGGTGAATCGGGCTATGTGGTGGGCTGGACAGGGGCTAAGGTGTCTCGAAGGCGATGATGAAGGGAATGAATCGAGCTCATTACTTTGGTCAGGGAAGGGCGCGGGGCAGCAGGAGAAGAAGGTTAAATTTGCAAAGGCGGGATTCTATGCGGTGCAGGTCTTCTACAGCTTTTTTATTATGTGAGTATTTGATGGGGGTTCAGGTTGAGGCGGGCATGTGCTGATTGTACAAAGGCTTCTATTCATGACATACAATGGCTGGGTTATGCTTGCGGTTGCCGTGGGGGCATTCATGGGATATTTGGGCTTCGGAAATTCGAGCGCTACGAAGAGCGTGGCATGTCACTGAATGGAGTAGCGTTGGTATAGGCAACGATGGTTATAGTATGATGAATTCATGGCACATCTTCATCCTCAGCGTCGCCGAATCCAAAATTGAAGCCTTCAGCGTTGCTAACTTCGTCTTGAGTGTCCTTCATCAGCTGATCCCATTTTCTCTTCCTACCCTGCTGAACGCTCTCCATCTCCTCCATTACTGTCTCCAGTAGTGCAGGGTACAGTGTCCGCACTTTATCCAGAAATAGGTCGTATGCATTTGTGACGTCCTTGTTGAAGCCTGAGACCTGATCGGGTTTGTTCTTCAGGAAGTCCAAGACCTTTGCGAGATGCGCTTGTGGTACGAAATTCTGGGTAATGGCAATGCTGGGCTCAAGGTTCACTACAAGATGCCACCAGCCAGATGGGACATGCAAGACTTCGCCTTCACTACAGATGCCTTCTCTGCAACCCGGCGTAGCTCTTGCTGAGGAATGAAATTCCAAAAGCCATTCCACAATGCTTAGAGGGCTGGTGACTTCGCTTTGATCCTTTGACACAAAAACCCCTGGCGGCGGAGCTGTCGTTGCAGATGAAGGGAACATAATCCAGTACTTAGAGCCCTTAAGGACCGCATTCCATGCACTATGTACTTTATCAGCGTCAAACCTCAAAACAGCGACTCAATTGACAGACCTTGTAGCATTCGGATCCTTATGGAACGTACTCCCACTTCTCTCTGGCCCTACAATCAGCCAACGGCTATCCGGCCTCTGCTCTCCCAAGACAGCAAACAGATCTTCGCCGAAACATTCTGGCGACCAATACTGCCCTTTTTCTCCGACCTTAAGATTCATTTTCTCCACGAAGGAACGGTCGAATAAATACAGTGGGCTCTCATCTTGGCTGTTCTTCATATACTCAACATACGTCTTAAGGGGCCAGTCCACTGCTTCAGCACGGAATTTGAGATCGCTATACTGCTCGAGCATTGTGTCCGTAGACCACTCTCGATGTACCGGCCATTGTCGAACAGGCTCGGTCAATATGAAAGGCAGATCAGTCCAGTTTCTGTTGAAGTCGGCCGATGAGAGGTTTGGCAGCCTCTGGATCGTGTTGCGAGATGGTCTGTCGCTTGCGTACGGTAGTAAAGGAGTCTTGGAGCAGAGGAATGGGCGATGAAGAACATCAGAATAGAGATCAGTGCAGTCAACGTAGGAGACATCAGCGCTAGAGATACCAAGATATGTCGATCGCCACGTCCCGCGCCATATTGGGAGAGAAGAACAGTACCTAGACCATGGTCTCTCAGCAAGATTCTGGGCTCTGGGATTTTAAAGACTTATCGCGGTAAAATGATTCATTAAATGACGTATAAATTATATACATTGTGAAGAAGCAAATATTTATTAACCTGGTCCTCAGTGCGCAAATGACCCAGCCCCGACGACACGCACCGAGCGTAAAAATATGTCAAAAACTACGTCAAGAAGATGCGGAGAAAAGAGAACCTCATTCCTTACTCAGTGCACAACGTTTTCCATAGATCCTCGAGCCTAGCAAAAGCGTACAACGCCTTGCAAGTACATCCAATTTGGCGCAATGAGCAAGCATCGAGGCTTTGCAACATTTGAACCAGTAGCTCATCTGGCAAGACAGCAAATAGCCCAGCCGCAGATTTGATGTTCTTCGGGGCGGCATACCCGTTCCCAGTAGGTTTGATCTTGAGAGGATGCGATGGTACAGTTATCGAGTCATTTCTTTCACATCCAGCTATTGGCCCTTTAAAAGAGTCTTTGTGACTCAGGTTCTTCGGTTGGACGTCTTGGACAGGCTGAATGTAAGTACCGTTCAGAGAGACTTCCATTTTTGCTCGCTCAGAAGTAGGCAATTTGGTTGTACCTATTGTATATTCTATCTAGTCGTGGCCCTACTTGCGGGCTGAGAGAAAGACGTGTTGTCTAGCCATCAATTGCGAATCTATAGGCGAAAAATTGTTTCCCAAAATGGTTTCAAAGAAGTAGTAGCTCAATACAAGCCATTCTTGACCATAGAAAATTTGGTTCAAAGCGTCTTGTCTGATAGAAGAGGGAGGCAAAAGACAGTGCGGATTAGCTCCGGTCTCTTTTTTAGATAGGGCTGAAAGTGCGAAAAACTAGCGTCATTCAGCCGGTCAGAAAAAAAAGTTCTACCTTTAGAGCTTGTTCTTCTTTCCACACAATCGCACACCACAAATCACAAGAAGACACACATTACCTGATATTAGCCAGCGCTCATACAAGAGTGCTCTAATATCCAGACAAATTCAGTTTCGCACAATCTTTTCTGGGTGAACACCTCCAGCGTTCATCTTCAGACCTTAGCCCCACCACAACCTTTCCACCTTAAACAAGGTCACGTACCCGGAGGTCGTGGTCTTCAGTAAAACAAGCCGCAACCATGGCTTCGAATGATAAGGGTCTCGAAGAGATCCCCGAAAGTAGGTTGTTCTGGCGCTGTCTCCGGCAAAAGGTTTTTCGTAGGCAGTATGGCTAAATGTACATCTTTTCCCAGCTCAAATCGAATCCAACTACGACGAAGTCACCGACTCGTTTGATTCTATGAGTCTCAAGGCTGAGCTTCTGCGAGGTATGGCGCGCGACTGCGGCTTAGGCTACGTTTTCACTGATTTCTCGAAGGAGTGTATGCCTATGGTTTCGAGCGACCCTCTGCTATTCAGCAGCGCGCTATTATGCCCGTCATCAAGGGTACGTGTATTGTGTGCTGATAATCTTTCAAATCTTATTGACTTCGGACTGCAGGTTCGGACGTCATTGCACAGGCTCAGTCTGGCACTGGCAAAACCGCAACCTTCTCTATTTCCGTTCTCCAGAAGCTAGACCCCAACATCAAAGCATGCCAGGCATTAATACTTGCTCCTACTCGCGAGTTGGCTCAGCAGATCCAGAAAGTTGTCGTCGCTATTGGAGATTTCATGTCCATCGATTGCCATGCGTGCATTGGAGGTACTAGCATAAGGGATGATATGCAAGCTCTCCAGGCTGGACCCCAGGTCGTCGTTGGTACACCTGGACGTGTGCAGGACATGATCCAGCGTCGCGTACTCAAGACCGACTCCATGAAGATGTTCGTCTTGGACGAGGCTGACGAGATGCTTTCGGTAATACAGTCCCTTGACATTCTATCTAGTCATTTTACTGACAGTTTCAAGCGCGGATTCACCGAGCAAATCTACGATATCTTCCAGCTACTTCCTCAGTCCACCCAGGTTGTCCTCCTTTCCGCCACGATGCCTCAAGACGTTCTCGAGGTCACCACCAAGTTCATGCGTGACCCTGTTCGTATTTTAGTCAAGAAGGCTGAGCTTACCCTTGAGGGTATCAAGCAATTTTATATTGCCGTTGAGAAGGAGGACTGGAAGTTGGACACTCTTTCCGACTTGTACGAGACCGTTACGATTACACAAGCTGTGATCTTTTGCAACACAAGGAGAAAGGTTGACTGGCTTACCGACAAGCTTACCGCTCGTGACTTCACCGTCTCTGCCATGCACGGTGATATGGACCAGGGTCAGCGTGATCTGATCATGAAGGAGTTCCGCTCTGGATCCTCACGTGTCCTGATTGCCACTGACTTGCTCGCTCGTGGTATTGATGTCCAGCAAGTGTCCCTAGTTATCAACTACGACCTGCCCGCAAACCGCGAGAACTATATTCATCGCATTGGGCGTGGTGGACGATTTGGACGAAAGGGTGTTGCTATAAACTTTGTCACTGCCGACGACGTACGAATGATGAGAGAGATCGAGCAATTTTACAGCACTCAAATTGAAGAGATGCCCATGAATGTTGCCGGTAAGTTTTGATCCACCCTACTATTGACTTGTAAGATACTGAAGTCTGGTCCAGACCTGATCTAGATTCTCCGTACAACCAAAAAGTGCTCAAAGTGGCATACCGTTGCTTTGATATCAGAAGACACCCACAGGGCAACAAACCACAAAACTCGGTTTTTTGCAAAGAGACGGTAGGGGAGATTCTAAATAGAAGGGGTTTCAAATTTTCTTTAGATTTCGCACAATGACTGGCATCATGATGGTGGTCTCTTGTTTCCTTACTCATGCGACGGCGAATTCGAATGCGGGACATGCGTCCTTTAAAAGTGTCATGCTTGCTGCTCGCCTGGCGTTGGCTAACTGTGATCTTCACACCGTTGATCATGATGTTGCTGAGGAATTAGGCAATAGTCATTTGAATAGATCGAGAGAATACGAACAGAAACACTGTATTGCAAGCTTGGTAACTGATTGTGACTGTTTTAGATGTTGTGGGGCTTACCTTGTCACTTTCGGACAACGCTTGGTTTTAAAATTTCATTCACAGCCAAGTTTGCAATGATAATCTCTTCGAAAATTCACCGCACTTCGGAAAGCTGACGTCTATTTTGTTTCTCAAATTGCATCATCTCTAGTCTAATTCTCACAAAGGTATCATCGCTAGATACAATGGCTGGACCCCAGGAAGAATGGATGCTCTGGGGTGAGGAGTGCAAACGTCGCATTAAGACCATTCATCGACGACTTGACGACATCCCCCCTCCCGCAGACCTTGAATCACTCCAAGATAAAATCAAAATCAACACCGACGGTTACTCAGAGCTCCAGGACGAAAATAAAGTTCTGCAGGACCGAGTTCTTCGCCTTGAGCAGGCCGTGGACCAAATTCACAGAACGAACCAAATGGAGCGAGAGCATTGTTCAAAGCTCCAGAACGAGAACCAAGATCTTCAGGAACGAGTCCTTCGCCTTGAGCGAGAAAACAGCGAACAGGATCAAATAAACGCCGTCAAGTCTCAGGACCAAGAAAGACTCAGAGCAAGATTCAAGGTTCAAGAAAATGAGTTCACCAACGTTGTGCAGGCCATGGACCGGATGCGTAGAACGAGCCAAATGGAGAGGGTACGATATGAACGAGACACGGAGGAATTGAGGAGTCTCGTGAACAATTTTATCAATGGAGCACAAGGTTCTGTACTGCAGACTAGACGTCGTGAGTACATCTCTTCTCGTAGTACATACATCACTAATAGGAGTCTTAGGAGCAACGTCTAATGCTACGACTGCAGATGAGAGCATGCAGACTGACCCAGCACAGACTAAACGTCGTGAGTGAACCTCTCCTCGTAGTACATACATCACTAATAGGAGTCTTAGGAGCAATAAATGATGCTACGACTACAGATAAGAGCACGCAGACTGACAACGGGCCAAAAGCCTTCGCATCGCCATTGCAACGCGTCAACTTTTCCAAACAGGATGCCACGTCTTTGGAAGAGTACCTCAAATCCGCCAAGACCATCATGAAACCGATCGAAGTTCAAGCTGTGAAAGACTTCGTTGATGGTATGCGCTCAAATTTTCAACGCGAGATTGTGAAGGGCCAATTAAAGGTAAAAAACGCTCCTTTGGCGCGCTGCCTACCCATACAACACACTTGGGGAATGCAAGACGAGATTTCAATACCAGCGGATCCTTTTACCTCTATCGTACTACCAAAACATCTCTCTTGATTCAGTGTTCCTGGATGCGGGCTGACTCTGGAGCGTTGAGTAGACACTAGGATGGACGTGGCATAACTTGGAATGCGTGGTCATTGAGATGATAGTGGACAACAAGAGGAGGAACAAGAGGAGACGAGTCATGGCTCCACCATTCAAGCTATCTTCATCGATTGACCCTCTCCAACGCTGACGCTGATCATGAGTCCCTCGCCGCGGCTCGCAATCCATACTGCCACAGACGCCTGGGAAATTAGAGGAAAGACGGTGTCACCTTGGAATTTAGGCATCTGAGATTCTAGTATCTTTGCTTCTCTTGCGCACCGAACTTACCAATATAGAACGTTGCAACAAGAGCTCCTTTCGATTGAAACACCCACTACGTCTCCTCAAACTCAAATAATCCACCCTTCTCCTCTACGCCCACCTCAATTTCACCCTCCTCAATGTCCTCCCCAGCGATCCTCACCCCTGCTCTCATTACATCTCCAACCTTCACCTCCCCAACTCCCTTCGGCGTCCCTGTCAGCACCAAGTCCCCCTCCTCCAATTTCATCACCTTACTAATCTCACTGATAATCCTCGGAATCCTAAACAGCATCAACGCCGTCGAGTCTCTTTGCCTATGCTCCCCATTGACCGTCAACCACAACTCCACATCATGTGGTTCCTTGATCTTCTCCTTCTCAATAAATTTTGAGACCGGCAAGAAGGTATCAAAACCCTTCGCCGCCGTCCATGGGATGCCCTTCTTCTTCGCTTCATCCTGTAAGTTCCGTGCCGTCATATCAATTGCTATACAATACCCAGCGATAGCGTCTAAGGCCCCTTTCTCATCGGACTCAGGGTGGTCGACGACTGTACGGCCCATGATAAGGGCGAGCTCGACTTCATAATGCAGATTCACGCCCTTTGGGCGGAGGACAGGGCCCTCGCCGGGTTGAAGGATCGAGGAAGGAGGCTTCAGGAAGAAAAAGGGCTTTTTGGGGCGAACATTGTTGAGTTCTTTTATGTGGTCGCTTTGGGGCTATCAGCTGGAAGTTCGGTGTCAATAATGGCGGAAAGCAAAGAGGGGGGTAAGGAGGAGCGTACGCGTAGTTACGGCCTATGCAGACCACCTTGCGGCAGTTGGTTGCGATCTTGCGAGATGCCATGATCGCTGCCAGAAAATTGATCAACGAAGCTGCTATTCTATCAATCTCATCGTCTGCACTTCTCACATCTTGGCTTGGACTCGTAGAAAAAACAGCCTAAACGGATGCCCCTCCCAAAACGTCACTCTGAGGGCTAGGGCAGATCACGCTAATTCTAGCGCGCGACGAGGACCTGTGGAACCTGTGGATGGCATACATATCGTCTTGTCATATCGGCTTCAACCCCATTGTATTCGCCCGATAAATGATTCTCGCAGTCCGCGATTGGAAAGCAAAATGCAAATCGCATCAATCCTTTCTGACTTGACTTCGCTGCGTGTCTGCGTACGTCAAACGCGGCCTTGTGTCTTTCTGTCTCCAGATTGCTAATGACGACTCTAGGATCACTCCGCAGCTATTGCTTTGGTCTCTGTGCATAAAGTAGACTCGACCTTACCTGCCGCGACGGGCAGCAGTCAGAGCTCAAGGGTTACCGAAAAGGACCCAGATATGCAGCGCGCGACAGACTTGGTGGAGCTGCATTATGGTGTCAAAATGAATCATATGCAGGGCGAGGACGCGGGTCTGAGGCAGGCTAGACGAGATGTGGACCAAGTGCTCAGAAAATTGGACGGCAAAGCCAAGTAGCGGAGTGAAGATTTGAGATTGAAGGCTTGTCTTCGGATCGTCTTCGGAAGATTCTGCACAAAGATATGGGCGAACTCAGAGAACCACGGAGGGTAAGACAAACATTGATGTCCAGCAATAGCCATCAGAACATAGCAGCATGCATACGAACAGGCCAAAGTCACTGCAGTAAAAAGTCATTGATTCCGATCGCTGACTAGACAGTCAATCGCAACCTCGGCAAACGCCAAAAGATAGGTAAAGGGGACTCAAGAGGACCTCAACAAGAAGAGAATGATAGCGGTGTCACGATTGCAATCGTCTGAAGAGCACAGTCCAGCTGCAACACACATAAATCGACCTTCAAGCCGTCCATCACCTCGTTTAAGTCCGCAAATCTGCAAAGCGACTCTCTGCTTGACTTTCTCAGTGCCAATCATATCAAGCGACAATATCAAGATTGTCGAAGGGAACAGGCTCTCCTTTGGCCAGACTCCTCAGTATTTGTTTCGTTGGACCAGCCAACTGCCTGCCCAGGGTAGCCTTGAGAATGGTCTCTCTAGCAGCCAGGTTCCTTGCCTTCCATTTGTACGCGACCCGTTTCTTCTGCTTGAGGGCTTTGGAGGCATCCGAATACCCTGCAACTCCTATAGGAACCTTGTAAAGCTTTCCTGTTTCGCCGCTAGATACGCTGTCCAGGTCTGGAAGCTTACACTCTGGAGTCTGCGGATCGATGGGAATGGGAGGCATAGCAGTCAATGTCTCGGCTTGTCGCTCGCTTGCAAGAACCTGGTCAATGGTCCGTGGATCATGAATCCCAGAATATGAGGAGCTGCTTGGTTTATGGATCATGATCTTTGGTATGGCCAAATAAGAGACGGGTGCTCCAGTAGCCTCCGCTGCTGCGGTCGTGGCTGCTTCTCCTTGATGAGATGGATCTTCCGCTAGGGATGACGGTCAGTGAATTATTGACCTCAGTGAACAACGGGCTGGCTCCGGGCCTGTGGTACCTATTTCTTCGGTGCCTCTTGGCTTCTCACCTATAGCTACAGTTGGATCTCCGGCAAAGTCTGGATCGGCCGTGGGTATACTGTCACGAACTTCGCCGGCTAGCATGCGTTCGATTATGTGAGCAGTCTCGAGGCGTTTGATTGTCTCAGTGCTGTCGGCAGCGCTGCTCACTGGAGACAATGGGCGATCATTGCAGAGTAGCGTCTCCTCTGCTGATATTGGAGAGTGACCTTGATCGTCCAGATCATGTGCTCCAGATAGTAGAGACGACCGCTGATTTGGACTCGTCGGGGTAGATCGCGCTCCTTTATTCTCCTTCGTGGAAACGAGATGCGGCATGGACCACTTGGAAGACGACGCTTGCTTAGACTCATGTCTCTTACCAACAGCAGTGGTAGATCTAAACATGATAACGTGAGGCCAGCTCACTCGCAAGTACTAGAAGAGGGACTGGACTGCTGTGTGGCAGAGGAGATTTAAAAATTGTTTTTGGAAACAGGTGTAGTAAAGGAGAACGGCAGTATGGCAAGGTTATGAGTAACTAGGAAAGCTGAGACTAGGATGCTCCTTCCACTTGACAGGTACCATGAAACATGTTAGGGACATTTTGCAAAGAGTGTCGTGCTTTTGCTATACACGCTACAAGGCTTTCATTTCTTCCAATCTTCTTAGGACGAAACATATCATGCAAATAGCCCTCTTTTTGGGAGCAGGCTTGGCAAGATTGAGCTCAGTGGCTTTACGCAGTCAGGATACATTGACTTGGACTGAAGCTCAGACGGCATGCCGGGTGGCAAATATGTGGCCTGAATGTAGATATAGATTGCACAAGAGCAGGACATTTCCGGGTCCATTACTTGTATTCACAGTCTCGACAGTTCCTCACTTGACTCACCTTTCAGCATAAGACCATTTCGAGTATCTGAGCCATCGAGCCATCTTGTGAATTATATCCGAAAGATTGAGATCTAATGGTCCGATCCGAACAAATATCCGCTCCTTCACCAACCGTAAGAGTCAAAGCATATATTCAATAGACTGCTCGTTCAAGGCCAATCTTGAGATCACGTTGCTGATCATGGCGTCGAGTGTCGATGCGAAGCTACTGAAGTCTACGAAATTTCCGCCTGAATTCAGCCAGAAGGTTGACATGAAAAAGGTCAATGTCGAGGTTATGAAGAAGTAGGGACCCCAATGACTGCAACTCAAGCACTACCATGGCTAATTGCTTCCACAGATGGATTGCTGGCAAGATCTCAGATATTCTAGGGAACGAAGACGATGTCGTTATTGAGCTGTGTTTCAATCTCCTGGAAGGGTCTCGTTATGTCAGTCGGCCTCGAGGACAACTCTATGTGGTATCAACTGGCTAATCAAAGTGATCATAGCCCGATGTCAAAGTATTACAGATTCAGCTTACAGGCTTCCTTGACAAGGATACTGCGAAATTTTGCAAGGAACTGTGGCTCCTGTGCCTTAGTGCGCAAAGCAATCCCCAGGGCGTGCCAAAAGAGCTTTTAGAAGCCAAGAAGCTCGAATTGATACAGGAGAAGGTACAAATTTTATATGGTCTGCGACAGGAATTCTAGGCTGACTCTGCCTAACAGATCGAAGCCGAGAGAGCCGCTGAGGAAGCCCAGCGCCGCAAGGAGCAGGAGAAACAGCGAGATCGAAACATAGACAGCATACGGCAACGAGAACGAGGAGAACGGGGTCGAGGTCGCGGAAGAGGTGATAGAGGCAATCATGATTATGACCGACGTCCATCACGAGATTCAAGGTCTCCTCCCAGACGCCGAAGTCCACCTGGTGCATTTCGCGCTCCCCCACCTAGACGGGATGTAGATACCTATATTCCTCCTGGGCGAGGTGGCCATCGGCCGGATGGCCGACGACGAAGAACTCCTTCTCCAAGAAGATCGCCATCGGTATCGCGCTCCCCGTCAAGAACTCCTCCTCGGCGGAGACCTCGAGACGATGATTCCCCACCGCGACGAAGACGACGATCATACACTCCAAGCAGATCTAGGACTCCCCCACGTCGAATGTATGGAAGAGACAGGGATCGAAGACGTAGTCCAAGACGCGGTGATCGAGAGAGATCCTTTACACCTTCAGTTACCTCTCGCTCACGTTCTCCCAGAAGACGTCCAAGGAGACGCTCGCCCTCCGTTGCATCCCGCAGTCCAACACCGCCCCCTAGATTCAGACCTTCTCGCCGAAGGCGTAATTCTTCATCTCCACCGAGTAGCCGCTCTCGCTCCGTGAGCAGGAAGCGAAGACCTACTGGCAGATCGAGAAGATCACCTTCCTATAACAGTGATGATCGAGGATATAACAGACGTGCTGATTATCGAAAGGGACGAAATCGTGATGATGGCCGGCGTCGCAGCCCCAGCCGTAGCCGCAGCAGAGATCGACTATCGCCTGCTCCATTGCCTAAGACAGCAACACCACCAAGGCAGAGAGATAGAAAGAGACACCGCTCGATAGAGCGATATGCACCCGCCGCGAGAAGAAGGCGCAGTACTTCCTCAGTTACCTCACCCGATGACAAACGCCGGAAGATCGCTGACGCTTCTCCGGACGAGGAGAGCAGGCACAGACACAAGGCACTGAGCCCAAGCCCGCCGCTAGAAGCCTCCACTACTGCCACCATCGTCGGAAACGCTGAGGTGGGTAGTGATCCATAGGTCCGTTCTTTTGTAGCACCACCTGTACCACCCTTAGAAGCAGCCAGCTCCTTCCTTGGTCTTGTGCCTCTCGATGCTGATCATATTATCGTCTTCAGAATCACACCTCTGCACTTACAGCTACGGAACTACGTGAACGACTCCTACGGGAAAAGGTAAAAGCGCTACGAAAGTCAAGCAGCACCCAAAATAGCCCAGCAGTCAATGAGACTTGATATCTTTTATTCCCGTTAGAGAGATTCGAAAAGGAATACGCCACGATGGATGTATTGCCATGACCTTTCTATACTTCCCGTCTACCAAAAATGGCCAAGCCCAAGATAACCTCTGATGAGCGTCTTTGTTGTATATAGAATGGCCATGGACATACGAAATCGAGACTCTGCTATACGAAGTCCACTGAAGGTTGCCTTTAGTCCCTTAAAAGACCCTTTGCTTGCTATGACCATGATAATTGAGGTAGACGGGCCTTGAAGCCTACGCCATCCATAAATCCCCAAATTCCAGAGCATGGATGAGCTCTACACACACGATAGTCCAGTCGTATTGGTGGTGATGTTCTTCATTTGCAGAGCAAGTCCAACTACCTGATGCTCGATAGGACACCATCAGGACCCACACGCATGCGCTTCGCTTATGTACAAGAAATCGACGCCTCCCGACTGAGTATCATGTCCTCCATTTTCTGAAGCCCACCAAAAGCTATTTTCGCGCCTCGGACTTGTAATGCAGTCTCTCCAATACACAATCTAAAGTACAAGGCGCCACTTGAAGAGCTTAGATCACTCGCAGCTTACTGGAGCATGACTTGTAGTATCAAGTCTTTTTGGCATGTGTCCTGGCACGAATAGTGTCACACTTCTGCAAACCTTGCTCGTTCCTCCCATAGCCAGAATCCCACCTTAAGCGGTGGTCTCAACGGTTTCTCTTGGCTTGTATGCTTCTGCAGGAGCACTGTCAATAGCCGGCGCATCCGTCTTCTCCTCCTCAGCCGTTTTCTCTGGTTCAGCTGCCTTCTCTTCTGCCGTCTCGGCTTCTTTCTCACCCTCCACGGTTGTCCCAATTTTATTTTTCAACTTCGTCTCTGACTCGTCCTCGGGGGCAGGGGCTTCTCCAGCTTCGGCCATTTTTGCTTGCTCTTCTGTGCTCTTCGCTTCGCCGTTTGTGGTGGGAGCAGCGGAAGCCTCAGGTTTCGCGTCATCCTCCTTATCGCCTGAACCGCCTGCAGTATCCGCAGACAGAATTTCGTTCCACTTACCAAGCAAGGCCACGGAGCGGTCTTTGAAGTGGTACTCTTCATCGAGTGGGATCGAGGGGAGTTTGATCATGGCCTTGAGAACTTTGTGGATCTTGGTGGTGCGAATAATGCTGCTCTCGAGATCGGGATAAGCTTCGAGCTCGTGGAGGAAGTCAGACATGGACTATGATCGTCAATGAGTGACACTTGACATGGGAGCACCTTTCTCTACAAACCTTCATCTCGTCCTCCTTGGGCGGCGTATCGCGAGAGAGGAAACCGCGTTGCAGTTTGTGACGGAAATAGAGCACTGGAAAAATTAGTATAATAATGTCACATGGGGAAGGATTCTTACCCTTCTTCTCCTTGACCTCCTTTGCTTGCTGAGGTGTGAGAGGCTTCTCTTCAACCTTGGGTGTAATTGCCTCCTCCTCGCTGGCGCTCTTGGGAGCCTTTGGCTTGGACTTTGGTGCCTTTTTCTTGGTAGAGGACTCTGCTGCTGGCGTCTTAGGTGTAGAAAGCTTCAGCTTCGTGGCGGTCTTGGGGGTCTTTGCAGGCTTGGTACCATTAGCAAGAGATCTGTCTATGGAATTCGGACGATCCTACCTTCTCCTCTATGTCTTCTTCATCGTCCACCTTCTTCCTCTTCTTTGTCTTGGGCTTCTCAGCGGGAGCCTCCTCATCCACGTCCATTTCATCTTCATCTGCAACGGTAACTTCGCTCTTTCGAGGCTTTTTGCTTGCCTTCTTCGCTGCCTTTTCTTTCTCAAATTCCTTTTCGGCTTCTATGTCTGCTTGTAGAGCCTTCTGATGGTCTGCCAGCATGTTCTTGAAATATTCGATATTATTGTTCTCTGCGGCTTTGGCATAAGCTGCAAGTAGAAGCTTCGACTTGCCCTTCTCAACAGGCGTCTGGACCGCATCTTCCATGACATCTAATTCTGTCAACTCTGTGTTGGGTATCCATGCACTACAGAACAATGTTAGCCATGTAATCTCCGTATGCACCGGAAGCCTTAGTATGGTGATAGTGATATATAAAGCCCGGAAGACTCACAACTCATTGGTATGTCTACTTAAATTAGTCATAGTGACCATGATGGAGAGGAATATCACTTACAGAAACATAATAGGAAAAGTTCTTTCATATGCTCGCTTTCCACCATCAGCATATTCTGGCTTCTTGAATGAGCCATCCGGTAATTGTGCGGTTACTGGACGTGTAGTCAACAAGCTCTGTGGGAGCATGTCCTCGTCGCAAATGATAGATGGCCATGGTGGGTGACCTTTCATTCGAGCAATGTAGTATTGACCAGGTTGAGCGTCCAGGTTTGTGAGAGGCTTCGACTTTTTCTTGTTGAGCTTCTTGCTCTTGTGCTCCGGGACAGCTGATGACTTCTTTTTGGATGAGCTACCAACGCTTGTTCGCTTTGCCTGCCGCGGAGTACCGTTTGTTGCTGGCACTGCTGAGGACTCCGGCTGCACGGCATCACCGGCCTCGTTGGTATCCTTCATTTCAGTATCTTTCATCTCTGTATCGTCAGATGAGGGCGGAAGTGCTGTTGGCTTATCGGAGGGCTCATCGATAGCGTGTTTGGCCTCGCCGTTCGTCGTAGGACCTGTGAGGAATGAGGTGTCAGTCTGCGAGATTCATCTGGTATGAGTCACGCTTTCTACCCTCGGTACTTTTTGTCCGCTCTGCTCCTTCCTTCACAGACTCTGTCGACTGATCCCCAGTGCCTACGTCGACTGCTTCGGTGCCCTTCTCTTGCTGTGATGGCTCTGTTTCTTTGCTCGTTGATATAGGAGGATTGGGGGATGAGCTGACGTCGTCTTTCTCAGCCATGGTGTGAATGTGAGTGTGACGCGGATGTCGTCGGACAAAGGGCTAGCAAGTGACAGATTAATACGCGTTTTCGGATGCTTAGTGACGCGAAGTTGAATGACTGTAGACGTGCAATATTCTTTCTGCAAGGGAGATCCGACAAAAAGACGATGTGGTGGTGTTGAGAGAAAGGTTAGAAGAACTTGCAAACTTTGATTGTGGTGGAGAACAGATGCGCGACAATAGTACCAACCACCCGAAAATTGTTGCAAAAGCACTACGAGACGTCGCTTACATAAGGTTCGTATCTCCCAGCGCACTGCTATTGTCGCAGACCCCGTGACAATAGTAAATGAAGGTTTGATTGATGATATCTGACTTATAGAGTACAATAGAGTGATGAAGACACCCAAACGAAGATGAATAAGGTGGCTGGTCGTAGTGAACGTCGATGGTTGACGGAGAGGTCTGAAGGAAAGAAAACCAAAATCTATCCATCATCCACCCAACGATTAAGCTCGCTTTCCCTGATCCGTAGCCCGACCGGTCTTAGCGCAAGTCCTCCCTTGCAATTCCCGTATGCCGGCAGCCCTTGCCCTCCTCTCAGAAGCTTCAGGTCAATGCGAGCCTGCATCCTCGGAGATGTCGTCGCTCTGCGGAACCGCGCTCACCATCCACCATGCCCAGACATCAGTCTTCTGGTACTCATATGCCACCTTCGGGCCAAGAGCGCACCTCTGAGTGGATCCAACGCCTGGAACACGCTCCCAGTACGACCGTGAAACACATCAGAACAGACCCGATCACCGAGGGACACACAAACGCTGGTCTGTTTGAGGCCAGTAGGGGGTGCGTTTTGCCATAGCAGGAGGTGCCATGCACACTTTAAACGGCCCTGCTCCATTTTAGCCCTTTCCAACAGATTTGGAAGATTTTTCATCGTGCATCTCTTTCCGCAAAGTTATGAGAATCAAGCAATGTACAGTGTAGTCTTCATCGACATTGGAGATCGATGTCAAGAATATGGACAGGCTGAGCGTAGCACACTGCAGATAACCAGGTCCGACAAGCTGGTTTCTCGGCAGGTAGAGATATATTTGTACAGGTGCCTAAAAGGACATTGGAGACAAGGAAATGACACATATGACTTAGTGAGATGGCGCGTCGAAATGAGGACACGACAAACCCGGAAAAGCCACTCCGTTGCCAGGGAGAGGCTCCTAGATGGCCAACGAAAGGTTGTAATAACATGCTTACCATATGTCATGAGACGACTGTAAGTGGGTTTGCTGCCGCTGCCCACGCCCGATGGCCCATCAACGATTAAGGGAAACTCTGTATTCAATGGCTAGAATACATCTGACATTTTTCACTAGGCCTGTCAGGCAAATGGAGTAAGAAAAGTAGCTTTTGAAAATGTGGATCAGATGAGACTGATGTAGCTCGCAAGGTCATGAGGCTTCCCCTAGGTCAAGAGACCAAAAAAGTTGTCCGGCGAATCTGAAGATCCGCGACAGGCCACAGCTTTGAAAATTTGTTGTACAGAAAGAGCCAAATGACACATGGAACATAGCAAACACCTTCATTTCTGAGCAGAGGCCATTTCGGCTCCCGGCTCTAGAAGAGCAAAACACTTGGACCATGGCAGGACCGCATGAGAGAGCACTCGTAAAACTGCTGAGCAATAAAAGAAAAAGGTAGCAAAGTCAAGAACGCGGGGTAGATCCAGGAGCAAGAGCCGTCCAAAGCAGCCCTCAGGACCAACACCAATATGATCAGACAAGCAGTGAGCATCGAGCTGACACTCGAGATCCATCTATTACGATATGTGTCGTAGATGTCCCTTTGCCGAAACAACCATCAAAATATTCCAGGCTTTGTAGGTTCATCCGGCGTGATTCCAAGCTCGTAGGCGACCTGGGTGGAGACGATATTCCTCCTGTAAATCATCATTTTGTTATTGCCAAGAACTCTATATAATCTATGCTCGTTTTGTAGTTGCTGGAGATGTCGTTCGAATGACCGTACAGGGTTTCGATTCTGGAGAAGAGGATCCGCTTGTACGGTGGTCGCGATAATACTTGGTAGACAGCCACCATTAGAGCATGTAAATGTCAATATTACATCGTTCCTTGTTTTGAGTATGAGCGCCAGGAGATACCAGCGTTCATTTTGATGGACTAGAAGCCCCCAAAGATCATTATCGATGGAAACGTAAGTGGGGAGGAAGTGGGAGGTTGGCTGGTTGGGAGCGGGATCATAGTAATATTCTAGCGTACCGTATTGTAAACGAGTAGCAGTAATCTATTTTCGCCTAAAGACACAAGTTCTACGTGTGTTTGAGTACCAGATAGTAGGTGCACTATAAATATCGGGAATTCATTGATTGAAAAATTTGAGGCGCATTTGTTGATGATTGGCGGTTCTGACAAGAGAATCATGTAAAAATTTCTCTAGGTCTAATTCACTCTGCGGTGCCAGACAGCTCTTTGAAGTGCCATGCAGCGTCCTTCACTGATGGATCTATGGCTGCACAGCATTCCTAGGCACTATGTCTGCGAGCTCTCCACACTTCTCACACTTCCTTTTTTCCTCTGAGGATTTGAACCCGTTGACTGCCTCCTTGATCTGAGTCCCAAGGTCTGTACAATGGAACGCCTCTTCGTTCACAATGCTTCCACAATTTTGGCAATACCATCTTAGTCTGTCCTTACTATCTGCAGGTCTGGGCTGTTCTAGCACTATGCCAACGGTATCGGCGAACCGTACAGGGTTGTGAGGGGTGTTGGGAGGCAGAAGGAACATTTCGCCTTCTCGTATTGGAATATCGCGAAAAATCCCTTCGTCGACGACTTTTAGGAGCATCGAGCCTTTGTATTGGTAGAACCACTCCGCTGTCTCGTTGATATGATAATCTGCTCGTGCGTTTGGTCCTCCGACAATCTAGTCCATGGTGAGCCGTTAGAACCTAAGAATTGAGGACGCGGGACGCATACCATTACAGTCACATCATCGTTGTAGACACAGTAATTATTAATCGGCGGTTTCAGAAGATGTGAATTTTCCTGAAGCCTGATGTCTTTCTGAGCTTTAACATTCTACGGAAGAAAGGCAGCGACATACCATTTCGGCAGATTCAGTGGACTTGAAAGCATGGCGGATAAGTATATGTCGAAAAACCAGAACAATCACGAAATCGTAGCATGGTCAAATGTCCAGAATTACACAGAGCCGAGTCATAGACCGTTGCACCCCATAGACTTTCTGATGACGCCCCAAGGGCTGACAAATGGCACGAAAACAGCTAGTGTAATAAATGTATATTGGACCGTATCCAAACTTTCCCACTCCGCACGGTGAATTATAAGAGCAAGATCATGGGAAGTTCGACTAAGGTTTCTAAGCTAGCTAACTGAACTGCAAAAAAGGCAGCAGATGATTGGCACCATGTACTTGGCTTCTACTGTGTATTGAAACATAGTTTGGCTTTCAAAATGTCGAATCCACCTCAAGCACCGTTGCGATTCACTTCCCAGAAGTCTCTCGCACATCGACTAGTCCTCTCTACACTCACAGGTCGATCTTTACATGTATCCCGGATTCGACCATCTTCCCCGACTAACCCTGGTCTTGCGCCCCATGAAATATCCTTTCTTCGCTTACTGGAAGCGGTGACCAATGGCTCGCACATAGAAATATCCTACACAGGAACCACGCTGCTTTACCGTCCTGGGTTGATAACAGGAAGCTCGCCCGGCTCTGGTGCAAGTGGAGGCGTCATTAAGCACGAGCTGCCCGCTGGATGTACGAGGGGTGTAAGCTACTTTCTGATTCCATTATGCATGCTGGCGCCATTTTCAAAGGCGCCAATGAACGTGCTGTTTACTGGGCCAGGAGTCATTACATCTGCTACATCTGCTGGGGATATATCCGCAGATAGTATTCGGACAGCTATTTTACCACTGTACGCTCATTTTGGGATCTCCAATAATATTGAACTGAGAATACTAAGACGGTCTAATGTTGGAGCTAGTGGTAGAGGAGGAGCAGGCGAGGTCCAACTTGTCTTTGGACACCAAGTGCGGCTTCCAAAAACAGTACACCTGCTTAATCCCGGACGAGTGAAGAAAATCAGAGGTGTTGCATATTGCACAGGAGTCTCTGGCTCAAACAATGCTCGAATGATCGAGGAAGCGAGAGGAGTTTTGAATCCCATGACTGGGGATACATATATCTTCTCTGACGTCTCCTCTGCTCCGTACATCCCGTCCGCGGAAAAGTCGATGTCAAGCGGAAAGAAAAAGACGGGAGTGGGATTCGGATTGTCCTTGGTGGCAGAGTCATCTACTGGATCACTTTACTCAGCAGATCTTGCTTCACCACCATCTGGAGGGATTGCGCCTGAGGACATTGGTCGGCAGTGTGCCTACCAGCTGCTCGAGGCTGTCTCGCTTGGCGGAGCTGTATCTCTCACTGCGGCCTCAACAGTGCTCACACTCATGGCCATGGGGTCAGAGGATGTTGGAAGACTACAACTCGGATGCGATGTGCTTGGTAGCGAATCATTGATTGGACTAGCCAGGGATCTAAAGGCATTTGGTGCAAGTGGTTGGGGCGTGCGAGAAGCTACCACAGGACAAGAACGTGAAGTGGTACTCAGTGTGGTTGGCCGAGGTGTCGGCAATGTTGGAAGAAAGATTACCTGAATGACATGTATAGCTGACGAGTTCGATTTCAGATCCATGAAATTACAAGCGAAGAGCATGCAAGTCTTGCACCCTCTACGACCTCCGGAGTGCCAACAGAGTGCGATTTGCACTACTACTATCTTCACCAGTACTTTGAGCTTGATGGACATGCTGAGGTCGATGGACAGTGGACTGCTCGATATACAAAATGAATTGCCACTACTGAAGGGGGCATTGCCTCATGCTTGCTTGCGAGCTCCCTTCACAAAATTGAGTCACCAAAGGCATTCTGTATAAGGATTGAATGTCAAATCCGACTAGTTGTGTTGGATGGAGGTAGCCTTCTTGGGCGCTGTGTTGGAACGGCGACCTCACTAAACCATGTTATCGCATACCGCGGTGGCAATGAAGTCCCTCAAAGTTGACGACGTATACCACTGTCTCCCTCTTATCCGAGCTTGTCAATCGGTGAGAGCTCTCTGTGGCACATCAATTAACTGCGGCTCTGCTTGAACATGGGCAATATGCCTTACTAGTCGTTGCCTGATATGCTCTTGATGAGTCGGACATAAAATCGAAGGAATTCCATGTTGGTACTGCGATGGTCAGTCTTCCAAGCTTTTCTCGTCTTCGCTTTTCAATGAAAACATGCATTATTAGCTATTGTGGGTCAAATGAGCATCTCCTCGAAGCGTGCGCCTTTTGGATACTTGTGAAATTAACATCTAAACAAGCATTGTGCTCAATGGTCGGCACGTTTGATTCTCGGATGTCTCTCTTGTCGCGTTCGCCATTTCTTCACCTGATCTGACGTCTATTAGTTAATTTATGGTGCTTCTAGATAAGCAATATATCTAGTAAGCAACTCAGCATCGAAACCCACTTTCTAATACACAATATAAGGATCAAACCCTATCCCATAAACGCAAATAACGGTTCAGTATACTTTTCACACGATTATGATCTGACGTCTATAAATATACTGTTCTCCCCTTTCTTCGGTACGCAATCGTAGATACAGGCCCTGCAGCCAATAGCCAATCAACAAGATGGAAAGTTCTACGAACTTTAACACCAGCAACATTACGATTGCAAGGGAATCATGAAGCTGCAAAGTACACGTCAGCTCAAGAGCAAAAATTGTGCCGCTGGCTGTTTCGGCTATCGATTTTCCTGAAGTATGGTCGTGGCTGAATTTCGAATGAGCATTTTGGCTGTGGTCCGTCGTACGAGTCAAATCGAATATTCGAATATCTTCAAAACCGTTGCCAAGATGTGAGTCGAAGATAGAAATTCGAATATATCTTTCGCTTATAACCTCTTCAACTCCCTCTTTATGCATGTGTTCCCTCATCGTTTGTCTACCCACATTTTCTAAACAAGAAGATCCTTTCGGCACCTGGCATCCACCATCATTGATCCACTCGTTGCTTCAATATCATCGCCATCACTAGCATCATGGAGACCATTGGATCCGTGAAGGAAATATTTGAGCGAAGGAGTTCCCTTAGCTCCACTGACTTAAACCCTCCCGCCTTCAAGAGGAAGAGTGATCCTTTAGCAGAACAAATCCGGCAGTGCAATGGGCAAGAAGCCTACGAAGAGTATCTAGAGCAGTCCGCAGCAGATCGAGTACGCCGAAGAGAGCAAGCCCGTGAAGAGGATCTTGAGAGACTTGCCTGCAAAGCTCGTCTCCGCGCGATCGGTCGTCGTCTAGTAAGAGTCGAAGCTAAGTTGGAACGGAAGATTGTGAATATCCTCACCAACATCGCTGGCAAGACTTCTCGTGGTCACTTTCGCTTGTAGTGCCTTCTTATCCTCACTCCACTGTGAAATCACTCATGGAAGATCAAAAGCAGCACCTCTACATTGGGTATGGCGAGAAAAACCCGAAGAAAAGACAATGGGTAATCTCCGAATACTTCGAAAGAAGCACCCAATGCTATCATCAACGGACTTGGGGAGCCAATGCACCGAAGGCTTACCCAACTCATCATCAACTTCTCGCTCCACACTTCTGGAGTCCAATACTCAATCAGCAGGTATGGCAATATTGTCTGCTGGAGCCTTTCCATCCGTCAAGCTTGAGGTGACCAGGGGCAGGAAAAGGTCTCTTCAGCAAATCAAAGCTCACCACGTGCAAGAGAACTTCAGGGAGGCGGCCATTGAGTCCTGCGGATGCAGTTGCTTCTTTGCGGTACCTGGAAGCCAGATATTTATTCACTATCAGGCAAGGCGGCCTATCGCATGTAAATGAGCAAACCATTACAGACCATCTTTCTCCACCTACGGTACTGTCATTCACTCTATCCAATGAAACTGTGAAAGCCGATTGATACTCGACAATTTCACATTGGACTTGAAACATTGTACACTGACACAGGTAAGAAGGCAGACCTGCACTTCCGCCACAGGGAAAGGCACATCGCTCGGGTAAAGAAGTTGCTTGAATCTCAGGATAGATTCCCTTGTGTTGCAGACCTAGACAGAGCTCGATGAAGGAAGGGAAGGTAGATCTGGAGGGGTTGGGTATTGATGCTTGTGAGCTTTGTGGGGATAGCGTCTTGGACATTTGTTGATTGGTTGTTGCTTGTGGGGGATATTTGGGGGAAATTCCAGGCTTGATAGAGAAAAAATGTCTGTATCCTTTGTTCTTAAAAGCAAGGTAGCACGAAATAAAAATTCAAAATTAAACGCAACTATTTTTCTTCAATCCAAAATAGAATCAGTAAGTTGCTCAACTGCCGAACCATTGTTGAGTCTACTTGATCCATGGTTCGTACAGAGGCTAACATATGCAAGGCACGCTCCTTATCACTCCGATGAAACGTGCATCTAGCTCCACTTCTAGCTACTCCACGTGGGGTTGAATCTTCATCATTGTTGATGTTTATTCATCTCCTCAATCACACCCATCCTCTTGGCGGAGAATTTACGTGTCGAGGTCGGGAGGTGGTCAATGGTTCAATTTGGATTGTGCCCTGAGAGATGCCCTAGAATTAAGACAACGGCAGCCAATAAACGGCCCGAGAGGCCGCGAGAAGTAAACACAAGATTCGTGGGAATCATTTGATATGGCGACGCCTACACCTACATCTCGACGCCCTTCTCTCGCTCGCCCTCGCCCGTCTTTTGGCAATTCTCCTATCAAAACCTCCTCCACGCCCAACCTAGCAAGCTTCCAAACATCTCCACACCGACCTCCCCCTCTTCCCACCTCTCAACTCTCAACCCAACGACCCAGCGCAAGCGGCGTCTCCAATCGCAAAGCTTCCATAAGTCAGCTCTCGAACGCTGGCTTGACTAAGACAGCTGATGGGAGCGCAAGCTACGCATCAAATTCAGAGGGAGGGTCGAGTCCCTTCGTCATGTATCCTAACAAGCCCATGACAAGCAGAAGTGTTAGCGATGATCCGCGGAACGGGAACCAGGATCTTGGGGTGGGAGATGTCGTCGATGTGCCGGGTGGTATGCATGGGACCATTAAGTTCATCGGCGAAGTCAAGGGCAAAAAGGGGCATTTTGCTGGTGTAGAACTCAGCAAGGAATTCGCAGCCAGAGGGAAGAACGACGGAGATGTTGATGGGTGAGCTTTGGAAGATTCGGCTGACAACAATTTACACTGACTCTCGATGCAGGATACGGTATTTCACTACATCGATAAAAGGCGCTGGTATCTTCCTTCCCTCCAACAAAGCCTACAAACGCCTCTCACCCTCGTTCTCGTCCGACTCGATGCCCCCAACCCCGGACACGGGCTCCCTCAATTCCTTTAATCTTGGTAGTCGCACAGAAAGCAAAGTCTATACTCCGACATCATCATCCAAATCGAAATTCAGTCAATCTGTTGGCCCAGGTCGGACACGCAGTCCAGACTTCAAGCCTAAATCAAGACCCTCGCTACCTCGTCCAGAATCTCCGTTACGAAAGACACAAGGTACAAGTTCGACGCCAACGGTGCGGCCCTCTCTTGGAGCCCCAAAGCTCTCGAAAAGCGTAGTTGGCGGTCCGAGATATGCACCAAGCCCAACCTCTGCAAAATTTGGGGCCAGTGTGCGAGGAGTTAATGGAGACCCGGGAAAGAGAACAACGAGTACGACTAAATTTACACCAAAGACGCCTACAAACGGACGACCGCAGTCCCGCACCAATTCTCGGCTGGGGCCAGAGCCAATGTTTGATGAGGAATCTGATAACACTCCCATTGGTTACGCAAAAACAGCTGATAGGCCTATCTCAAATCAAGAAGTCAAGCAATTGCGAGCGGAGCTACTCGAGCGTGACCGTCAGCTTGATAGACAAAATGCTGACCTTGAGGAAATGCAAAGCAGCATAGCGGAATTGCAGATGGTGACTCCAAAACACAACTCTGCCGGCACCATGCGCTCGAGAGGCTCAGGCATCGATGAACTGGATGCACCTCAGCTTCGCAGCCTGGTACGAGAAAAGAACGATAAGATCGCCACTCTTACATCTGACTTTGATGCGCATAGAGCCCAATTTCGGAATACAATTGATAGCTTAGAGCGTACCAGTGATGAGACGAATCGGATATACGAACAGCAAGTTGAAACCTTGAAGCAAGAAATCAGAGACTTACAGGATCGCGGTGACGACGTTGAAAGCGTGGCACAGCAGCTAAAGCAACTGGAAGAGCTCGTGCAAGAGCTAGAGGAGGGCTTAGAAGATGCTCGGAGAGGGGAAGCTGAGGCTCGAGGTGAAGTCGAATTCCTGCGTGGGGAGGTAGAAAGGGGGCGGTCAGAATTGCGGCGGGAACAGGAAAAGGCCGCCGTTGCACTCAAAAAAGCAGGCTCGGCAGTCGAAGGTAGCTTCAGTCCAAGCACAACATCCCGAGAAGTCGAGCAAAAAGACGACGAGATCAGAGGCCTGAAAGCCATTATACACTCGCTCAGCCGAGATGCCGTTCCGGATATGGGCAGTCCCAAGCACGGCAGCAAGCGAGTCTCCAAGCAACGACATAGCGGCCTTAATCAGGCTAATGGCCACACTGAGACGCACTTTGCTGAAGAGCGACAAGCACGCGAGAAGCTCGAGCGCGAGGTCAAAGACTTAGAAGGCCTCGTGGACCGTAAAACCTATCGAGAAGAAGAGCTTGAGCATGAGATCGAACGTCTGCGTAAGACTGCCGCACATGTCAGCGCAAGCAGCACCGGCTATTCTGAGAAGACCGCGCAGCCAAAGAGTAATCATCGGTCGAATCTAAGCAAAGCCTCTTCGAATGACTGGCGAGCGCCCAGTTCGCCTGAGAGACAACGAGGCGGCCAGCTCGAAGCCATGACTGAAGATAGTCACTCAACCACCATGACCGATAGCAGCACGCTTTACTGCGAAATGTGCGAAACATTTGGACACGAGATATTCACTTGTCCAAATATCAACGGCGAGCAGCAGCACCAAGAACAAAGTCATCAGGACCAAAGACCTGGCTCATCGTCCCAGCATACAGGGCGAGATGTGGTCAAAGAGGGTTTGAGGGGCTTGACTGTGTCATCGCCGCATGCCAATGATTATCCACCACCTCTGAGCCCAGGACGGAGCCCTGCGAGGAGTCCGGCCATGACACCAAAAGCAAGTGTACCGAATCCGATGGATCAGGGACCGATGGCTGGGAAGAGCAGCGGGAGGATCGATATGGATAAGTGGTGTGCACTTTGTGAAAGAGATGGGCATGAAAGCGTGGATTGTCCGTTTGAGGATATGTACTAATTGTGTTCTCGTGCACTTTGACAGTAAATACTCTCTGTCCATGAGCCTGGCTTGTTTTGTTCTTCTGTAAAGGACGATGTATAGCGTTCCAGGGGCATTGGAGGAGTTGCTATGAAGACTTAGCGAGCGATAAGCGATGGTTTTGGATTGCTGATACCTACTCACAGCGGTGAGGTAGTGGTGGTACATAGTTGCTAATGTCTATAATTGAATGTAGCCGATCAGATTTGAACTGAACCGCCGAAGTGTATGACGATGCATTCATACAAGTACCTAGGTATGATCGCTGAGACGCCATGTCTATCGGTCTATCCAAGTCTGCGTACCCATATACACCAACCCTCTCAAAGCAAAGGATTACTCCTATAGTCCTCCCCACCCTTCCCCTTCTCCGCCTGATTC